>JARQOD010010822.1:0-25843 GCA_033576555.1 Oophaga sylvatica
GTCTAGGACCAACGTAGGAACGCTCCACGGCTGCCTCTAGTTGTTGTGGTTAGTCAGGGTACTGCAATCTCATAGATTCCAACTGCTCTGGTGTATTGCCTTTTTTGCCTGCACTCCTCAGCTACCGAAACATAACACATCACGCCAAAACAGAGTAGTATTTGGAGGGCTGGAAAACCAGCCAAGTGTTGGAGGTGTGATGATATGGAAGGCTCATATATCCATATGTGGTGGTTTTGCCCTCCACTTAAGCAATTCTGGCACCTTGTGGAAAAGTTAATACAAAGTGTATTAAATAAACCGTGTAGGCTGTCACCTGAAATAGTGTTATTAAATTTCCCAATGTGGCCTGGACAAAAACATGCCTCTATTCTAGTTCAGCATATTTTGACTGCGGCAAAACTGCTAGTCCCGACCTATTGGAAAACGCCGACTGTTCCATCCACTTGCAACTATGTGAGAAAATTGATTTGTTGTTCTCTGTAGCTAAACTTGTAGCACTAGTAAATGGTTCACAACCTTCTTTTGAAAACATATGGCGTCCATGGATTAGTTTTAGGTCCTGACGTGAAGGTCCTTGAATCTATGGTAATATCTACATTGTAATATTTATATGGTAATATTAAAATGACATACAGTCAAGAGTTGTTAAATCTCGGGTCTTGTCCTCTTTAAACCCCCCCCCCTATATACTCACCTTCTCCTCCTTTCTCTTTACCCTTTTCTTTACTTTACTTTCTTCTTCTTTCTTTTATTTCTTTTAAGCAAGCGAATGCATAATAAAATGGGTCTATAGGCTTCTATGAATATATAAGGTTCAATGAAGAAACTTGTACAGGTATGCTACCCTATGATAATACATGTTTTATCAATGTATTACAAATTTGATGTTTGCTTTGATGTTTATTGTTATCTAATTCTTTAATAAAAAGATCATTGAAAAGAAAAGAACTGCTCTGTCCTGAGACAGGAAACTAATCTAATCTGGCTACTGCTACGTCACACTGACTTAAATAGTCTAAGTTGCCCTCTGGTGGCAGTGTTGGAAGTGTGTGATGTGAATGAATATCAGGCTTCACAATTACCTTATCTGTGCATTTTCCAGGAGACATGTGTACCAAGCGCAGCTGGGCCACACATCCCCCCCTAGTTAAACTCAGCACTCCCGGGCTGAAATAGAAAAGAAAAACATTTTTGTTTTCCATATAACATCAACATTTTAAACTCATCCCTTGCGGGAGGTAAGGACTCTTTAACGTTACATTTTGTACAATGGACATTAGAAAAATATCAAAAATACTTTTCCATAAATATATACAGTATAAGACAAGATTCTTGTGGAGGACCCGCACCAAAAACCTCCCACGTGGGTCCTGGGTGGGCTGCAGGACTTCTGAGCTGCAGACCTCACTCTAGGCCACATCATATGGGTTTTTCTTCAGAGGTAGAGAAGGCTTTGTGTAAAACCAAGATGGGGCACCGAAGTGCAAACTATTTACAATGAAAGTTTTTGGGCTGGCACAGTCCACAGCCACGCAGTCTTTGCATATAAAAACACATTTCAAGTAAGATCATCTTGCAATTAACTCTTCACTTTCACTCTCATTACCCAACTGGGGTATTCTATGCATACTATGCAAACATCATCACATTTAGCAAATAACATTATTAAACATTTTTCTCAATATTAATAAAGTGCAACTTCTTCATCTTCTTCAACTTTATACATGGCAGTAAACCCTGTCTGGGTCCTACTGGTTTCCTTCTTCACAACTTTCAATGACGTCTTCCACTCCTGGGGCTGGAACGACGCGGTGCGCTTTTGAACGCATGACAAACAAGTCATGGCCTGCTATCAGCGTTTGAGTGGCCACAGTTCTTGTGCGATCCACTAGGGGCTCAACAGGTGTCTCATGCAGATACAATTTTTCCATTGAGGACGCAATGCGTTGCTGTAGTAGCCGCAGTATACAATGCAGAGTAGGTCGTAGTATACGATGTGGAATAGGTCGCAGTATACGATGCCGGTTGTATTTCAGAGTGGGTCACTGATTGCGATTCAGAGTGAGATGTGGGTACAGAGGAGAACTCAGGTTGCGATTCAGGTGCACGGCCGGGTGCTGACGCTGATGGGGATTGTGATACTGCAGCACGATTCACTTCATCGGCTTCGGGGACGGGGTCACTGACACGGGTGACGTTTAAGGCGTACCACCCTTTAAGTCCCCAATGCCGCGTGTAACTAACAATGTCCCCGTTCACGAGATCTCTCCCCGGGTGACCAATGGGCAGATGAGACTCCACATCTCGGCGGCTAACAAATACCCCTTGATACAAGCCCGGTTCGTGGATGAATCCCCAGCCTTTGTAAAGCTTGAAATCACTAACGCACCCCTGGCGCCGCGGTTCCCTCAGCGTACCTTTGTCCCTCCGGACATTCTCCTTGTCGGCGAGGAACTCTTCATGGCGTCGCTGACGGTCCCGCTGCGTCTCTCTCTCCTCCTGCTGGCGTCGCTGCTCCTGCTCGCGGTGTTGCCATTCCCTCTCCATCTGGACAGCATCATCCAGGTATTCCATCTGCTCCCAGTCGACCTCCATCGTGGTCGGCTGGGTCCCCTCCGGTGTCCCTACCGGGGGACTGCATTCCGCTGCGGCCTCCTGGCCTGGCTGGCACTCCGGAACGGGCAGGGCCTCCTCAGCCTCCGTCCCTCCGACCGGTTCATCGGTGGAGTCGGGATCAGCTCTTTCGGGGCCGGCCTCCGGTTCTTCATCATTCGTCTGCAGCGGTGGTATAGGGAGCACAGGCATTGGCGTTGTTCCTGGGGGGAAGAGCATTGCGTCCCACAGCAGCCGCTGTTTCCGGGCACGCCATCTTCTCTCCGTCTCCTCCATCTCTTCACGGTGCTGAATCATGCTTTTAAGCACCGCATTCACTTCCTCCAACTCCAGCATTGTTAGATCTGGGTCCCGAACTGGGGACGGCTCCAGCACAGGCGGTTGCTCTTCTGGGGAATGGGGCCTGCGCGCCGCCGCTCCTCCACATAGCTTCTCCTGTCCTTCCGCCATCTCTCTCCAGGCCAGACTGTGTTTTCCATCTGGAACAATCTGGTCTCTTTCGTGGAGGCGGGATTTGCGCTTCCTCTTTTTGGCATAGAAAATGAAGAGGAGGCGGATCTCCTTAGCAGTGGGGCAGGCTCTCACATTATAGTAGCATTTTGAGAGGGCGCCCATCACTTTCGCGCCACAGGGGGGTACACGCCCACGAATGCACGCCCACCTTCTTCACCAGCGCCTCAGGGCGCGAATATGGCGGCAAAATGGCGGAAAATGGCGCCAAAAATCACAAAAATAGCAAACAGTCTTTTTGCAGAAAACAGTTCAATAGGCACACAGGACTCACATCCAGTAAGCTTCGGATCCTGTTCGTGACGCCAAAGATGAGTCGCACACACCAAGTGGTGTGGGTACCAGGGCTATGGGGTACTCGGCACCGAGCCCATGGAAGTCTATGGGAGATGTCACTGGCAGCAGAGCTCGGTCCGTGGCCCTGGGCGGTCATGCAATGGGGGATATTTACAGGGGATTTTAGTAACAGTTCGTGACGCCACCTGTGGTTTCTGATCAATTTGACCAGCGCTGCAATATGGATCTTCTGAGGGGATGTTATGGGGCAGCTGGATGTTAAGTCCCCCACAGGTGGGACTGTTCCCTTAAAGTCAATGGTGTTGCAGAATAAGTCAGTCACACACAATTCAGTCTCTTTCCATACCTTTACTGATGTTGTTGGCAGGTATGTCCCGGGTAGCTGGTCAGGTTGGAGAATGCATATTCAGGGGATTGCTGAGCAGGTTTAAGGCCTCCTTTCTCCTTGAAGTGTATGTGAGTCCTAACTTGCATGAAGTCAAGTTTAACTCTTTCTCTAGCAGCTACGCCCGGCTGACATTGTGGTAGAGTCTTTTCTGTCTCTGATGCTCAGAGGTTGGCAAGAACGAGGTCCTTACTTTTGCAGCGTCCCGCTCAAAGTCCCTGTTCTCCTGACTCAGTTACGTATCAACGCTTAGGGCTACTTCTGTGACTTGAGTCCAGCAGGATTCGTGTATCTATACTAGACGTGAAGTACTAGCAATGCTTCGGACCCGGTGTCCGGTTAATTAAGTGAAGGTGATCTGTCACCTTGGTCACTTGTCCTTCTTTCTCCACTCGCCTGTCGCCCTGCTCTTGCCCTTAACATAAGCACAGGTAGCAGCGGTAGTAGATGTCAGCTTTCCTTCCAGTGCTCACTGACCTGTCCTCAGTTGCCTCGTTGTATTAACTGCAGTAGTTCCCTTCCTTCTTTCCTTCCTAAGACTCTGTCCAGAGTGGCTATCAGGAGCTTCTGTCGACTGATCTCATGCACGCTCTGAGAGTTACTTTCCACGTTCATAGGGAACACAGGAGCTTGTTCTGAGGTAACTGCTTCAGGTTCAGATGTAACTCTGACTAGGCTAGAGTGATTCCTTCCCACTCGTACTAGCCTCCACTTCAGTATAAGGTGATCTACAGGAGCTCTGTCAGATCTCAGTCTTATCTCCTCTCCCTCCAAGACTAGAACTGCTCTGTCCTGAGACAGGAAACTAATCTAATCTGGCTACTGCTACGTCACACTGACTTAAATAGTCTAAGTTGCCCTCTGGTGGCAGTGTTGGAAGTGTGTGATGTGAATGAATATCAGGCTTCACAATTACCTTATCTGTGCATTTTCCAGGAGACATGTGTACCAAGCGCAGCTGGGCCACACATCCTCTTTTGTTTACACAGTGACAGCAATGTCTGCCCTACTGCATAGCCATATGCACCTCATAACACATTGGAACCCACATAAAGGATGGGCCCTGTAAAATCCATGTCACCATATTCTTTTTGTAATCCCGTACTTCTTTTTTTAAACATTTGCAGCAATGTCTGCCCTGCTGCATAGCCATATGCACCCCATAATGCCTTTGAGCACATATACTGGATGGGCCCTGTAAAATCCATGTCACCATATTCTTTTTGTACTCCTGTACTCTTTTGTTTACACAGTGACTGCAATGTCTGCCCTGCTGCATAGCCATATGCACCCATTACACATGGGAACCCACATAATGGATGGGCCCTGTAAAATCCATGTCACCATATTCCTTTTGTACTCCTGTACTCGTTAGTTTATACAGTGACAGCAATGTCTGCCCTGCTGCATAGCCATATGCACCCATAATGCTTTGGAACACCACATAATGGATGGTCCTGTAAAATCCACGTCACCATATTCCTTTTCGTACTCCTGTACTCTTTTGTTTACACAGTAACAGCAATGTCTGCCTTGCTGCAAAGTCATATGCACCACATTACGCCTTGGAACCCACATACTGGTGTTGTTGTAGTACATGGGCAGACCCCATAAGCTCCTCTACTGGCGTACCAAGACAGAAATACAACATGGATACACGGCTTAGCTCTTTCACACATCCGTCTTTTTGTGTCAGGCAGATCCGTCGAACACCTGAAGGGACGGATCGGCGCTGAAACCAAAAAAACTGATGCAACAGATCAGTTTTTTGCTGGATCCGACCTGAACTTTGACCAGAAAAAGAGGTTCTGATGCCGGAGACACTGAAAAAGAAGTAGTAGTAGTAGTAGTAGTAGTAGTAGTAGTAGAAGACGACCTTGGTTTCCAGAATCCAGATCACACTTTTGCCGGATTGCACAAAAGTCTGATCCGGTTCCATTGAATATATTTTCAGTATACAATATGTATACCTTTTATCTCTAGATCCAAAACACGTTTTTTGTGCCGACTCTTCATAGGACTTGTACAATTAATCCATTTGCACCATCTTTACATCCATTAGTCACCTAAAAATAAGTCATTTTGGGTACCTCCCTATGTGGCCTGCCCCACCACCCCTCCTCCACCAACAAAATTGTTCTTTTCTTGTGTCATACATACTGATGATGACCCTTTCAGCGTGAGTGTGCCTATAGGCTCCTGCAAGTCGATCGATCACCAGGGCACTGGGGAACTATGTACCCTGCCGGTGTGTTAAAGGGTAGCGTCACGCCACCAGTGACCCTGTCTGTGTCCCTGGCTGTTCAATGAAAAGTGGAATAATTTACAGGGGAGGATTAGCTTTTCGAGTACACAGTTGGTTACGCCACCTGTTGGTTATGTTGGAAGCTGAACGGCGCTCCAGTGCATATACTATGAAACAGGTGGTGAGGCAACACAGTTTGACTAGCTCTCCACAGGCATAGCTTCTTGAGTCGGGGCTGAAGTATGTTTTTGTGGATGAATGGTGCTGTTAAATGTACCAGTGTGTACAAGGTGCCGCAGGAACAAATTTAGATCACACCTTCTGGGGCAGTTTACAAGGCTTTACTCAGAGTTGATGTGTGCACATATGCCCCCTTGGTACAGTATCCTCCTGGTGAGTGGCTCAGCAAACTCCCAGGTACATTGTAAAGACAGCTTTACAGGACTACTTTCAATATGTTCCTTTCTGTGTGATCTCACGGTGTAGTATTACTCCCCTGTCCTTCCTGCCAACATCTCGCAATCATCGTCCCAAGGCAGTAGCCGCGTGAAAGATTCCTAATGACTCAGAACTTCATAAGTATTATGTCCCTTTTCTGAGTGTACTTATTTTCCTACAGAATAGGTAGTTAGTTACTACCAAGGCCTTATTGAACATGTGTATCACTTGGTGACGTCTTTTGTAAAGGCAATATCATTTGCATTGTTAATAGTTGTAAGATGCCTAAAACATGGCAGCTTCCATATATTTTTACACAGTGCCACATTATAACCTTACAAAAGGTGATAAACCGGGAGGTAATTTTGAAAATGTTTGACAAATGTCATGTCCTTATGACTTCTGGTTGTATTACTGCAGTGCACTGATGGTTACATACAAGGCTTATTATCAGGTTTAGGTGCCGAGTCGAATGTGAAGGTTTTTGATGCCAGCGCCGGCGGACATCTTCATGTTTCAAGGCACAGAAAAACAAAACCTCATGCAACTAAATTCAAGTTTGAAGTTATTAACAGTACTGAACTGTAACCCTCCTTTGTGACTCATCACCATGGCCCACTACGAACTGAAATGTCAAAGTCAGTACACAAACATCAAGCCTAAAATCACTACGACATATGACTCCTCACTTTGATTTTGTACTAACCATGTTAGTATTACTGTACCTTTTCCAAATATTTATTGTAAATCCCTATCTGTTTAGTGCTGCAATGTAAGCCTCCCAGTAACCCAGAAATATACTTGCATTTTCAATTTCACAGTGTTGTCCTGATAGCCCAACTGCTATTCTATATTTTTGTCCACATTTCATGTGCGATGACGAGTCTCCTGTGTATCTCAGGGAATGAAGGTGCAAAGAGTCATCAGGGATCTTAAAGGGATGTGCTTTTTCCCAGGCTTTACTCCGAGTTCAGGTGTGCACACATGCACGCTTGGTACAGTGTCCTACGGGTAAGGGGCTCTGCAAACTCAGCGGTAAAGTGGTCTCTGGTGTCTCACGGTGTATTATTACTCTTTGTTGCTTCCTGACAAGACCTTGCAATCATTGTCTCAAGCCAGTAGCCACAGAACCTGTGGTATAACGTCTTTTCTTCTTTTCCTTGCTATTATATAGACACGGTTTCGGCAAACAGAATTGATGTTGTTCAGTAGGTGAGAATCCTATAGATGACACTGCCTGCGGCTTGCTATGTGAGTACGTAAGTTAGATAATAGGCTAATGGCCCAGTGTCCCTTTGGCGACCGGGGTGAATATGGTGCATGCATTGTCCACAGGAGAAAGCGGGGTTGGGACAGTACTGCCTAGGCCACAGTATAGGCAACAGGGATCTTCGATGCTCTCCGTAGCCAATGCCGGGGGAGATACGTTTTCTTGCTCACAGTATCCAACCACATTGCCACTGTAATGGAACTCTGAGCCATGTTTCAGGTTGGGTTCTCAGGCCAAAGCTTACCTGACCTTTAACCATGTTTAAAAAAATTAACCATCATGAACAGAATGCCTGAAATACAGGGTGGTGGGGTTACTGAATAAAGTCTGATAGGCCAGCTGCCGGGTTGCTACAGAGTCCAAGACTTTCCCAGGATGTGACTGAAAGCAAGCTCAGAATCCCACCTGGGCAACCAACTCCTGGGGCACATTGCAACCTAAGCGCTCACACTTACACACCCTACAGATTTTGATCCTGGGGGCCATGCATTCCACCAGATGAATACATGAGCTACCTGGCATACTAGCAAGTGCAACAACCCACTGTGTATTGTGTAGCAATGTAGACGACTGGTAGGAGCAGGACACCTTTGGTAAGAGAATATACTTCATCTTACCCAAAAGTCCTGGTTTATGAATTATACTCTGGCCTTTTTCCTCTTTTAGATTCTTGTGTAATGGATACTGAGCCTTTCAGCTTCATTGTCTGCCTCCTTAAATATATACGGAGATGTTTTATTTAGACATAACACAACATATATGCCTTTAAAATGCTGCTAGAGTGCCCTTTTTTATTATTGGATGTTTTCCATACTCAGCCTGTGAGTGTGCCTGTGTCCCTCTGGAATTATATGCGTATTTTTAATATTTTTTCCTTAGACTACATCTATTCCTTGAATATGATGACACACTACCCTTTTTTCTAATTATATTATTGTGTTAGGCATAGTGACACATTGATAGTTTCTGTGTGGCTCCTAAAATATATACGGAGCTTTACCACTATCCAGCCACTGTATACAGGTGTTGGATTGTGATACAGTAACCTTTTTCTAATGTTTATCTAATGGATACTGAGCGTGTGAGCGTCGGTCTGTGTTATTAATGCAATATAGATGTAGATTGACAATTAAAACTACACTGTCTAAAGCTATGAATTCCGATAATAAATGTATGAACCTGAACACCATATATTAAAAAGGTATAAACTTTATTGAAAAAACATTGAAAAACATGTAAACATAAGTTAAAAAGTGGGAGACCCAAATAGGACACCACAATCCACAATTAAACCTAAGGAGGTTGCATATAGACATGAATAAACCAGTAGTAGTTGTGAACCCCTCTAACTAAACTTCCTAAACACAGGGAAAAAGATCCACTAAATGGGTATATCAACAATCACAATAGTCATATATAGGTATAAAATGTCAGCAGTATATTACCTCCAGTGGATTGTGGTGCCAGCCCCAACGCACGTTTCGGCTATGCAGCCTTCTTCCGGGGGTGGCATCACACCAGCTGGAGCAGGATTATATATGCGTAGGTCACCAATAGGGGATCAGATAACATACATCTATTTCTAACACGTGTAGATATTGGTCACCATGTTTATGTGCCGGCCCATATAATGTCCAATGGACATGTCGCTATGTCGGCGCACCCCGCACCGACCAGCGCAGCCCCGAGACATCAGGAGGCGCGACAAAGCGCCGAGCCCCGAGCGCGAGTAAGGTCCCGCCCACGTCTGACGCGGACGGGGCCGAATCGCGTCATCGAAGCGCCGCGCCCAAAGGCACGCCCCCCGATGTCCCAGACCACGCCGGGCGGGCGCGTGGCACAGCGAACGTCCAGGATATGAAACTATATAGCAAGGTAATCTATCACTTGCAAAGGGACAAATCCCATTAGCCATTAGCCCATGTTCTAAACAGAGTGAAAATAGGGACACCAAAGAATTATCAATATATACATAGTACAATAAAAAAGAGAGAAATGTCTGTCGGACACAATATTGCTTACACCAACAATAGTATACATCAGTTATGGGATGGGCACAATATGCATGAAAAATACATGGTACATACATAAAGTATATAACAAATATATGATCCATAATTTCTCAAATAGAAATAACTAGGCACATAATATATATAAACACGGTTAGTAACACCATGGATGTCAGTTAAGAAACACATTGCAGCAAAAAGAAGGTGTAGTTCGTTTAGGAATTGCTTCAAATAGTTCATCCAGATTTTCCATAAAGTGGATATTCCATGTATGTCAAAACACCCCTACTTTAGACAGACGTAAGTATTGAAGTGATTATCTGCTCAACAAAATAAACAAAACATACAATTAGTAAAAGCAAAAATGGTGAGATAAAGTAATCAACACAGATGGTCAGAGAAAAGGGACAAAACTACAGGTTTCATTGAGACCGTCCGGATGCATGGTCCGTAAGGACCATATCCATTTTGTCTCTAATTGTGCAAGGGGACGACTAATTTCACAACCCCTAATATCTAAAATTAATCTATCGATCCTTCGTATTTTAAAATGTGTTGGATCGCATTGGTGATGTATTTTGAAATGCTTAGGTATAGTGCGTAGATGTTCTATGCACGTTTCCTCCCTTGCAGCAATAATATCCCGAACATGCTCCCTCGTTCTTATTTTGAGAGCTCTGGTGGTCATGCCCACATAAATAAGGGGGATGAGCAGCATGCATAAGAAATCACGGCCTTGGTTTGGCATGAAATGGAATGGGTAATTTTAAAAGTTTTATTGCCATCTGAGGAAGAGAAAGAAGTGACTTTTTTAATATTTGGACACGCCACACATTTTCCACAAGGGGCACAGCCCCATTTTGGTTTCTTCATTTGTGTGAAAGGTAATTTTCTCTGGTCATTTTTATCATAATGACTGCGGACAAGTATGTCCCTTAAATTCTTACTACGTCTTGCAGCAATACTTGGAGTGGAGTGTAAGTATTTGTTAAGGGTAGAGTCGGCCAGGAGGATGGGCCAAAACTTAGCCATTGCTTTGCGCATCAGATTCCATTGTGAGTGATATGTACTTATCATTCTCACCTTATTTGATTCTTTCATTAAATCACTGCTCCCATTCCTTGATCCATATATTAAATCTTGTCTATTCAGACCTCTAGCATGGTTTTGAGCCATCTTGACCTGTCTCTTGCTATAACCCCGAGATATAAACCTATGCTTCAAATCCGTTGCTCTAACTTTATAGTCCACATCAGATGAACAAATGCGACGGACCCGTAGAAATTGGCCTGTCGGAATCGACCTGATGACCTGCGACGGATGAGCCGATCGTGCGTGTAATAAAGAGTTAGTGGAAGTCGCCTTACGAAATAAATCGGTTTGTAGGAAGCCATTGATGTCACGTTTGACCGTGACATCTAGAAATCAATAAACTCATAATGATGTTGGTATGTCAATCTTAAATTTAAATTGTTATTGTTTAGTTCTTCAAAGAAGATTTTTAATTTTTCTGATGTACCTTGCCAGATCAAAAAAACATCATCGATGTACCGCGCCCAAAAGGGGACGCGGTCCATCGATGTGTGTCGATCTGACATAAAGAGGTCCCTCTCCCACAGCCCCAGGAACAAATTAGCGTATGAAGGCGCAAAGGCCGCCCCCATCGCTGTGCCCTGGAGCTGTAGGTAGAGGGACCCGCCAAAATAAAAGAAATTATGTTTTAAGGCAAATTCCAATAAGTCCATAATGAAGCGAACCTCTTCCATGGTCAAATTTGTCAGACTCAAATAGTACAGTGCCGCTTTAAGGCCGTCTTTATGCCTAATACTGGTATAAAGAGCTTCAACGTCGCAGGCCACCAGTATCGATCCCTCATCCACACTCAAAGAATCTATTTTTTTCAGGAAATCACCTGTACCCCGAGTATACGACGGCAGTGTCTCAACCAAAGGTTTCAATTGTGTATCAATATATTTGCAAATTCTTTCCAGAAAATTGCCTACCCCCGAAACAATTGGTCTACCGGGGGGAACTTTACAGTCCTTATGGACTTTTGGTAGAAGATATAATGTTGAAACCTTAGGTTCAGAGACCACCAAAGCATCCCTCAGGGGTTTAGTAATTATCCCACGCTCATATGCTGAATCAAGAATCCTTGTAAGTTCTCCCGAATATGTAACTAGCGGATTATAGGATAATCTCTGGTAACAGTTCCTATCTTTCAGTTGACGGTGGGCCTCCGCTTCATAAAGCTTACAGGGCCATACAACCACTTTCCCACCCTTGTCTGCCGGCTTAAAGACCACGTCTTTTAGTTGTTGTAATTTCTTAAGACTGCTACGTTCTTCAGACGTTAAATTATCTCTATAAATTCCTGACAGAATATGTTTTAACTCCTTAGAGACCAACTGGACAAACAAGTCCACGTTAGGGCAGGCAGACAAGGGTGGGAACTTGCGTGATTTCTGATAAAGACAGGCTGGAACCTTACCTATATCCATGCCTTCATGCTCTCTAGATAACTCCTCCAAAGTCTGTAAAGCTAGTTGTTCCTCACTGGTTGGAAACATCTGATGTAATTCTTTATTAAAAAAACACTTCTTGAAGATCAATGATCGACCAAAAATGTGGAGATCTTTAATTACTGTGAAGAGGTCAAAACGAGAGCTGGGTGAAAAAGTGAGGCCCCTAGATAGAAGAGACAGGTCAAGAGCAGAAAACACATGGTCTGACAAATTAATTACCTTATGGTCATTATGGTCTTTTTTAGACTGTTTGGGCCTATTTCCTCCAGGCCGACTCTCCCACTGAGGTTTTGTCTTTTTCTTCCCCAACCTCATATTATAGGATACTCCAGATGATATGGAGACCTCTGATTGTCCACTCATTGAAGATGCAGACGACATAGAAGCAGATCTAGTAGTTTTAAAATTAGTTGGCACCTTCCTCCACCTAATAAATGACCTTATTGTGAATCAACCCAGAAGAGATTCAATCAATACTAGTTAAATATATTAGAAAAATAGGGCATGTAAATATGGATGGAAAAATACGAAACCAATCGCTTAAACAACTATAAACAATGGAAAAGGAACGATCAAGGAATCAATGGTATGACAAAATATAAATTTTATTAACACATAATCATGATACAAAACAAGAGAGCAGGGAGGGACAGTGACAAAGGCTCATGCCTTTGGATTTCATGACAGATTTTGGATTGTAGTAAACAATGTCAAATGGACAATATTGGCTAAATAGCTCTCAAAAACACATCAAATGTCCAAGACATGGCTGCTACCTAAACATGAAGTACATAGCAACACATTTACTGCAATAAAAAATGTCAAAAGTAACAATATACCTGTTTAGGTGGAGAGCTAACACCAGGTGCGTCCACCCCGACGCGCGTTTCGGCAATGGTGCCTTGACATTGTTTACTACAATCCAAAATCTGTCATTACATTTTTTGCGCTTTGAGCACATTTTGGCCAGTATGTTTTCATACATAGATTCACCCTGCACTTGCAGTTTTGTTATGTCTTTTTATTCATTGTACCAGGCCATTTTGTTACTCCAGTGTGTGTCCCCTTTTTCCCACCTATGCTTATTGGCATGAGCCTTTGTCACTGTCCCTCCCTGCTCTCTTGTTTTGTATCATGATTATGTGTTAATAAAATTTATATTTTGTCATACCATTGATTCCTTGATCGTTCCTTTTCCATTGTTTATACCTTCCTCCAACTGTATACTTTCTTCTGAACATAATCAGAAGTGTCCCTCATTAATTTCTTGGATTGAGTATCCTGGATCTGCTTTTCCCAAGAATCAAGACACAGTTCCATTTGTTCATTAAATGCAGTAAGTTTTTCGCCTGGAAAAGAATCTTTGAAGTGTGCATATGACGTATCTAAATCTTTTTCTATGTTGTCTATTACCATCCGATTACGTGCAATTAATAACTCCATAAATTTAAATGAGCTGGTGCTACACACTTCCTCCCATTTGGCTATAAAGCCATCATCATCCACATGGAAAGATGGGAACACCTGTATTCTAAGCCCACGTGGAATCATTTGTTTACCAAGGTAGTTTTCTAAAAACGCAGTATTTCACCAAATTTTAGTGCGTTTGTGTAAGAGACGTTTGGTATTCTCCTGTAGTTCGTTAAGATTTCTCTGATTATCTGTATCGACATGGGGAGACCCACTCTGAAACACTTGGTTAAGTTTCGTACGCCAGGAAACATCTCTGGCTTTGTAGTCCATTGGACAATAACAAAAGGACTGTCAAAAAACACAGAAAATCAGTATAAACCAACACGTTAAAGCCCAAAATTGCAGCATATCGACTAAGAGGTCAATTTACTATAACCCAACAGCTGCTAATCAAGTAAGGACCCATAACTAGGTTCATTTGTCATAAATGAATTCCGATAATAAATGTATGAACCTGAACACCATATATTAAAAAGGTATAAACTTTATTGAAAAAACATTGAAAAACATGTAAACATAAGTTAAAAAGTGGGAGACCCAAATAGGACACCACAATCCACAATTAAACGTAAGGAGGTTGCATATAGACATGAATAAACCAGTAGTAGTTGTTATATACTTTATGTATGTACCATGTATTTTTCATGCATATTGCGCCCATCCCATAACTGATGTATACTATTGTTGGTGTAAGCAATATTGTGTCCGACAGACATTTCTCTCTTTTTTATTGTACTATGTACATATTGATAATTCTTTGGTGTCCCTATTTTCACTCTGTTTAGAACATGGGCTAATGGCTAATGGGATTTGTCCCTTTGCAAGTGATAGATTACCTTGCTATATAGTTTCATGTCCTGGACGGTCGCTGTGCACACGCGCCCGCCCGGCGTGGTCTGGGACATCGGGGGGGGCGTGCCTTTGGGCGCGGCTCTTCGATGATGCGATTCGGCCCCATCCGCGTCAGACGTGGGCGGGACCTTACTCGCTCTCGGGGCTCGGCGCTTTGTCGCGCCTCCTGATGTCTCGGGGCTGGGCTGGTCGGTGCGGGGTGCACCGACATAGCGACATGTCCATTGGACATTATATGATATTTAGCGATCGCCTACAATTTGATTATAAGTGACTGAATAACAATGTAGAGACGATTGGTGGAGTAATCTTGGTACATATGATTGGACCGCTGTATCTCTATACCGCCCATGGAGGATTTGTTCACTCCTATATATGGGCCGGCACATAAACATGGTGACCAATATCTACACGTGTTAGAAATAGGATGTATGTTATCTGATCCCCTATTGGTGACCTACGCATATATAATCCTGCTCCAGCTGGTGTGATGCCACCCCCGGAAGAAGGCTGCATAGCCAAAACGTGCGTTGGGGTTGGCACCACAATCCACTGGAGGTAATATACTGCTGACATTTTATACCTATATATGACTATTGTGATTGTTGATATACCCATTTAGTGGATCTTTTTCCCTGTGTTTAGGAAGTTTAGTTAGAGGGGTTCACAACTACTACTGGTTTATTCATGTCTATATGCAACCTCCTTAGGTTTAATTGTGGATTGTGGTGTCCTATTTGGGTCTCCCACTTTTTAACTTATGTTTACATGTTTTTCAATGTTTTTTCAATAAAGTTTATACCTTTTTAATATATGGTGTTCAGGTTCATACATTTATTATCGGAATTCATTTATGACAAATGAACCTAGTTATGGGTCCTTACTTGATTAGCAGCTGTTGAGTTATAGTAAATTGACCTTAGTCGATGTGCTGCAATTTTGGGCTTTAACGTGTTGGTTTATACTGTCTAAAGCTGTACGCTTCACATACATAACACTTTTAACGCTTTTTATCTTATTGTGTAATCCAAACGGACACTGGAAGTGTGTGTGTATGTGACTCCTGATATATATACGTAAAATGTTGTTGATCTCACCTTCATAAAAATGAAACATGCCTGTTGTCACGGGGTCCGTCTTCGGTATCACAAAATCAACAGAGCAAGAGAATTGTGAACAATTCCAAGACCTTTATTATAGGCCAAACGAAAAGATCCATAAACAAACCACCACACTGAGGATACAATAGTAGAGATACTAGAGAACACGAATGCTTTTCACTTGGATCTGTAGCCAGAGCAGTGGGATACTCAGTACAGGTCCGGTGTGTTAGAGTGGATGTGTCACAGCGGCAGTGACCCTGTTCCTGGCCCTGGGTGGCGAATAAAAGGGGAATATGTACAAGGGCTGATAGACTTTGTAGTAAGGTATTATTGACGGCTCCTGTGGTATGTGGTCAGAGGTGACCTGACCAGCGATGCAGTGAAGATCCTCGGACGGAGACTGATGCTGTGATGCAGCAGAGTTGAAATAGGTTCCCAAAAGTGAAGCTTGTCTCAGGGTAGTGACATGGTATAGGAAGTAATGGTGCTGGAAGATGTAGCTGAGTTTACTGTGTGCAACAGGAAGGACTTTAGAAGACACAGTCAGATGCAGTTTCCAAAGCGTTCCTCACATTTTTGGAAGGCAAAGTATCCAGGGCATTGACTACAGATGGTGCGGTAGTCGATCGGCCTGAAACCAATTTGCAATCCCCATATATTAGGTGGGATGTGATGTCTCCTTTGTAGCGCTGTTCTCTGAGGCACTGGCTGCTATAAGCTCCGTCCAAGTTCCTCTCTCTCTGTTGTCTAGGTGGAACTTCTGAATCATAACAGGCAGCTGTAGCCATCGTAAGGAATGACTCAGCTATGGATTCTCCGGCTGACATGTACTGCTGCTGCTTTGTAGAAGAGTCCTAATTGTGACAGAGGACCTGCTGTCTTCTGTCCTCCGGATTCTGCTGCTGGTAGTTAAATTCACCCACTCATCCTGCTCAGACTCCGGTGTCTTGTTTCTGGTGCTCAGACCTGGGCACTGAGCTCTCTATATCCCCTCTTTCCCCACCTTGTCTGTACACGTCTGTCCTCTCTCATTGCCTCAGCCACACTTCTGACTTCTCCCCCAGCACAAATATTCCAGAGAAGCTCTCCTGAAAATCAGGTGTTACAGCTCCTTCTGATCGTAAGAAAACTGTTGGATGCTGTGATACGTGTTAAAGGGATCCTTTGTTGCTTTCAGGCATGACATCACTCTCTCCTGGAGGGAGTCAAGGTAAATTTTGAATCCAAACTCCTGGTGTGCCACATTCCCCCCTACTAAAAATCTTCATTACTCCTGTACTGAGGAAGCATAAGCGGAAAACAAATGAATTTGTAACCATTTACAAGATTTGTAACATCCAATATATACATTTTTTGGAAAGTGTTGAAATGGGGTGTCCTTTTTCCCCCAAAGTTCAATGTGAGTGACCCGTCTCAAACCGTCAACATAGGCCTTGGCAGGCTACAAGGTATGGCTGGTTTCCCTTTTGGACCACGTCTTCCACCACTCCAGACTGTTTTGGTTCTTTAGTCCTAAATATTAGCTATTTACAAGCATTGTCCTGGTCACTCACTATTACAGTGACCCAATTGTCCATTTAAAGAATGAAATCAGAATGGTTTAAAGTTGTACTTGTAAGCATTTTCTGTTTTACAATCCTAGTACAGTAGCATGTAACTCCATACACCTGGCTGTGATCTGACCTCTAGTACTACGGACTGATTTACGCAGTACAGGTATCTAAGTGATCTAGCCTTGTCTAATATGTGTGTTGGTAAGGTAGGCAGTAACCTTCTGTGATTTCCAATACTCACTGTGAGTGTGACAGAAAAAACGATAGCAGGGGCCAGATTTTCACATTAACCTGCAGGTGTGCCTTCTGCCACTTGAAATGGCTGTTCTTCAGGCTGATCCTGATGAACAGCTCTGTTTTAGGCACTCTTGGTTGGCCAAAGGTCAAGACGGCTACTACTATGGCCTGTTTACTGTTGTCCAGGTAAACAGGAAGTCTCCAAGTACAGTGCGGACCTTTTCTGCAACTTTTGTTAGTGACGAAGGAAGGTCCTTATCTACAATCTTTCCCTCTAAGTGGTCCGGGGCCAGGGCACGATTTTCAGTGCTCCCTGGACACTGCTGTTTTGGTTTCTCCTCCATCCTAACTGATAAGGCACACCTTTGTATTGTGTAAGTACGAGGGCATAATGGTATATGGGTCAGCTTCCCATTGGTCGTCATCGTCAAGCTTGTGTAGCTGCCTTTTCCTTTGGATGACCTGTTCTCCAGGTGACAAGGGAACTGCCGGTGCATGCTGGTTGTAATTTCTTTCTTGTTTTTGTCTTGCCTGAGACAACCTTTTCTCTACAGAATATTGTACCTTGCGGTACTGTTGTTGCCGCTCAGTATCCCAGTCTGCATCTGTTTACATCACAACTCACCTCATGTGTCAGGACTCCCATGTCCAAATCAGTTATTAATTTGCCATGTCTTGCCCTCATGAAGTAGGCTTGTGTACAGTTGTTAGAATTAACCGTAATGTGGTTGTAAACATCCACCAGATCGGGCAACTTTTCTGTCCAAAAATTTCTCTCTTCCAGAGGCAAGGTCTTGAATAGCTCTTTTACCACTTGGTTCATCTTTTCACACATGGCATTTGTGTGTGGATGTTCCGGTGTTCTGATTTTCTTGCAGCCGTACATGTTACAGAACTACTGGAACACTTCTGCTTCAAAGGCTAGGTGTCATGTATAGTGTACAGTTCCTATAGCGTCTTGTGCTTGGGTGCGAGGAAAACACAGGAGACATAGGTTGAAATGAAATGACTTGTATTACTTCATACAAGCATGCTGAAAAGTTCACACAGTTTGCAGGAACAGCGACAGGAGACACAGCAGGCCAGAGTAACTTCAAGCACTACAATAAATCTCCAAAGCAGGTTCAGGATCTCTTCTCTGTACCGTAATTTCTCTGCAAACATGGATTCACCAAACAGCAGGTTTCCAGAGTCCAAAAGTGTTCCAAGGTTCCTCAGTAGGGAATAGCTGGAGTACAAGTCCAAGGTTAGCAGGAGTCAGGTCACAGACTGACTGAGGCTTGATTCAGGAGCACTGATTGTTCAGCTGAGGCTGCTTAAGAAGCAAGAGGGAAGAATCAGGGCGGGAACATGAAAACTGGAAACTCCATATTAACTGAGGGCAAGAGCTGCAGAAAGACAGAAAGCAAAATGGCCGACGGAAAACTGAGTTTCAAGGAACATGTCAACAGAGACAAAGAACCTTACACTAGGCTTGCTGTTTGTTCGTTGACAGCCACGACTAGCATGAACCTTGAGTAATGGTCAATGATGGTGATGGTGTACACATAGCCTGTACGGCTTGGAGTCAGCTTCACATGCTCAAAGGCTACCAGTTAAAGCGCCTGTTTGTTGATTATTGGCTGCAATGGGGCTCGGTCGCAGGCTGTAGCAATCTTTCCTCCGCAAGTTGCATGGTCCACACTGTTGGCAACAATCTTGAATGGCCTTCCTCTGACCAATCCAGTACAACCTCTCGTGATGTAGGACCTCTAACTTCTTCCATCCCAAGTGTGCTGCTCCATTGTGTTACGCTTACACGACCATTGATGCAACTCGCCTTGTGAATAACACCTGCCAGACAAGTTTTTCAGTTCGGGCATTGACACTTCTCCGACACATCTTTCCCTCCTAGATGAACAGTGTGCCCTTTTCCTTCCACAACTGTTGGGTCTGTTGTGGATCATCTGAACCTGTATGAGGTCACCTTGTGCCAGCAGCTCTTTTACCAGGCGTACTCCTTGGTCGCTATCCTGTGTCTCTGCCCACTCATGGTGAGGCAATGGGTTAAAGGTAGCCTCTCTCGTGATTTATCGCTTTTTATTAACCCCTTGTGCACGTAGACTTGCTATTGAAAGGTGGAAGGCAGGTAACTATATTGCTTCCAGTGTGTCAAAATCTGCTCCCACATCTGTTGATTTGGCCATTCTGGACAGTGCATCAGCATTGGCATTCTTCTACCCTGCTCTGTACTTGATGGTGAACTCGTACTAGGCCAGCCAGGACATCCATCGCTGCACCAGCGCACCTAGCTTTGTGTTTTCCAAGTGAGTCAGCTGTTTTTTGTCCATGAAGATGATAAACTTTTCCGCAGCTAGGTAGTGTTTCAAATGTTAACCGCTCGTTCACAGCCCAGACGATGGCGAGGAACTCCAGCTTGAAGGAGCTGTAGTTGGCAGGGTTCCTTTGAGTGGGACAAAGTTTCCTGCTGCCATAGGATATCACAATTTATTAGCTATTCTGTACCTGCGACAGTACTGCTCCCAGTCCAACATTGCGGGCATCAGTATAGAGGATGAATGGGTGGTTAATGGTAATAGTGTGGTTGAGCCACAACTTCATCCCCCGTAAGAGCCATCTTCAAAAGAGTGAAGGATCTTTCAAGTTCCTCATTCCAATCAAACGGAGAACTCTTCTTCCTGGACTTTTTGGGCTGGCCACAAGGAGATTTAGCAGAGGTGTGGGTATTTAAGATAAGACCTTGATGAACCTTCATTAGTAGCCTAAGAACCCGACCAACTGGCCTATTTAATGTATGTTGCCGATTCTTTGCCAGACCTTCATAACAGTGACTTTGTCCTGGTCTGCTGGCATGCCTTCTGCGCTCAGTACGTGGCCTAGGTACTGCACCTTGGTCTTCAGGAGGTGGCATTTGGACGGCTTCACCTTTTGGACAATTTTGGACAGGGCTTCGAACACCTTGGCCAGGTTGTCCAAATGTTACTCATAGTTGTTTGAGAAGACAATGACGTCTTGTAGCTAGAACAGAACTGTCTCGAAGTTCATGTGTGCAAGACAGCACTCCATCAAACTCACATTCCTGGTGCGCTGGAAAGCCCAAACGACATGTAGTTTAATTACGAGAGGCCCATTGATGTTGCAAAGGCGGTCTTCTGTTTGTCTGCCTCTGCCACGGGAACCTGCCAATACCCACTAGTGAGATCTAAGGTTGAGAAATAGCAGTTCTCAGTGCAGCTAGTGATTCCTGTATCCTAGGTAAAGGATAGCCATCTTTGTGGGTAAAGCTGTTAAGTGTCCTGTTATCAACACACACATCCTCATTGTACCATGTTTGTTTCTAACAAGGACTAGTGGAGCTGCCATGGGGCTACAACAGTGTCTGATCACCCCAGCCTCCTTCATGTCTCGTAGCAAACTCGTGGCACATTGGTAGTGATTTGGAGGTACAGGCCGTAGCTTTGTTTACTGGGCGGATAGTTTACACTGTGGATATGATGTTGAACCCGTTTTTCCTGCCCAAATTCGAAAGGGTGTTTGCTGAATACCCGTGAAAAGTCTTGCACTACTTGGTTAACCCCATTCTTTTTCTGTTGAAGGGTGGAGTGAGTGCCTACGTGCAGCTGCTGACACCAATCCCACAGCTGTTTTGTAGAGCCATTGTCCTCCGACTGGTATGATGAAACCAAAGGTTCTGCTGTGTCAATAGCGTTGTTAGTGGCAGTGAACAGCTTAGCAACGGTGGCATACCGAGGTATTTTGGCATCGTCAGCCACACCATTTAAGATGCGTACAGGTCCCCCCCCCTTGCGTACATCAACTACCCCTCTGGCTGTCATGATAGTGGGCCTACTATCAGAGTACACTAGTTGTACCAGGGCTTGGTAATCTCTTCCTCTGAGACCTATGGATGGCCCACAGCAAACTAACATTTAAATTTTTGGGGGTTAGCAATGGGGAATGCATCACTCACTCTGACACTGACGACTTCTCGGCCAGATAGTTCAACCTGCTGTCTTTGTATCAGTGCCTTGATCTCCTTCTGCAGGAGCCGTTGTTCAATGGAACCTGCATTTTATGCTATCCGGTTGCAACAATACAATAACCTCGGCAACACAATTTTACATCACATTAGTACCTAAGGTCATCATTGCCTTCCATTCTCGTCAATCAATGTCTACAATTATCAGACCTTCGTCTCTTAATTCTACTCGACACACCTTTATGGTCACCTCTTGAATTGATACCCCTTCTGTGCCAACGTATCACCATTGCTGGTGGCGACTACTGAGTGTCAGTTCATCATCTTGCCCGTGAGTAAGATCATAGTCAGTCCAGTACCGTTTGTAAAGAATATATGGCATAGTCCGCACATGAAACCAGTGTCCAGCAAAGCGTTTATTCTGATGCCGTCTGTTATGGGTCTGCGGAACACACCAAATATATAATGTAGAAAGGTGCGTTCGCAGCCCGGGGTCCACCATGCAAGCATAGCCTGCTGCTAGTAAAAATGGCGCGAGAAGCAAACTCTGTTATCCCGCAGAGTCGCCAACATAAACGCCGTAATGCGCTGTGGCAATGAGTGCGAACTCTGTTACTCCACAGAGCCTCTAGAACCCATATGTCAAAGTCAAGGCCCGCGGGCCAAATCCGGCCCGCGAATTGATTATCTATGGCCCCCTGGCAGGCGGGGCCCTGAGCAGGCGGGGGGGGCCCACTCGCAGTCTGGCACCCCCCGCGCCCGTTAGCGGAGGAGAGCGGTGTCAGCGCCGCCACTGGCCCCCCACCGCCTGCTCAGGGCCCCGGCATCAGCTGGCACAATACTTACCTCTCCCGTGCCTCCGCTGCCGCAGCTCCGGGCTCCAGGGGGCGCCGGCGCTTCCTCTCACAGCCGGCCGCTGAATGACGTCATCATTCAGCGGCCGGCTGTGGCACAGAGCGCGGGGACGCTGAACAGGTAAGATGTCTCTGTGTGTGTGTCTCTGTGTGTGTATGTAGTGCGGTGCTTTGTGTGTGTATGTATATATGTATGGGAGAGAGTGCTTGTGTGCTGTCTGTGTGTGATGATGGCAGGCATTGCTGATAATGGGGAGGCATTGGTGATGGGGAGAAGATGATGATGGGCAGGCATTGCTGATAATGGGGAGGCATTGATGATGATGGGGAGAAGATGATGATAATGGGCAGGCATTGATGATGGGGAGAAGATGATGATGGGGAGGAGATGATGATGGGCAGGCATTGCTGATAATGGGGAGGCATTGATGATGATGGGGAGAAGATGATGATGATGGGCAGGCATTGATGATGGGGAGAAGATGATGATGGGCAGACATTGATGATGATGGGGAGAAGATGATGATGGGCAGGCATTGCTGATAATGGGGAGGCATTGATGATGATGGGGAGAAGATGATGATAATGGGCAGGCATTGATGATAATGGGCAGGCATTGATGATGATGGGGAGGAGATGATGATGATGGGCAGGCATTGATGATAATGGGGAGGCCATGATGATGATGGGAGGCAATCATGATGATAATGGGGAGTCTTTCCACAGCGCCCTTTCCTGAGCTGTAACAGTGCAGAACGCAGTACAGCGCAGAGGAGAGCTCCATATTTTGTATGGAGCATTATATGGGGACCAGTATCCTGTATGGAGCATTATATGGGGACCAGTATCCTGTATGGAGCATTATATTGGGTCCAGTATCCTGTATGGAGCATTATATTGGGTCCAGTATTCTGTATGGAGCATTATATGGGGACCAGTATCCTGTATGGAGCATTATATGGGGACCAGTATCCTGTATGGAGCATTATATGGGGACCAGTATCCTGTATGGAGCATTATTTTGGGTCCAGTATTTTGTATGGAGCATTATTTTGGGTCCAGTATTCTGTATGGAGCATTATATGGGGGGTGACATCCTGCATGGGTATTATATGGGTGATGAGGGGGAGACTGTGGTGCCCATAATATTGTATGGAGGACTGTACTGTCCGGTCTGTACTGTGCGCTGTGAGGATTTGGCGGTTTTTGAGCTATTGTACAATTTACAATAGATATCACTCATGTAATGTAAGAAGTGAAGTATTTGGCATTGTACTATACCCATATTTCTCTGCTGTATCTGTGCATCATGAATCGTGGTCTGTGTTAAAGGGGCCCACTGAGGCTCTTTCGCCCGGGGCCCATAAAAACCTGGAGCCGGCCCTGGCACCAACACTACATTTCCCACAATGCACCGGTAGCAGGGCCGGCGTCAGTCCGGCCCTCGGCTTGTAGCAAATGTTTTTTTTTGGCCCTCGGTGTGTTTGACTTTGACATCCCTGCTCTAGAAGGAGAGCCGCAGCGCTATATGGCGATGTGTGCGCACTCACTAGACACAACTGAGTGGCAAAGAAAACACGCTAGGGCGCTGACTAGCGTTGAAAGCGAACCCTGTTACGTCACAGGGCCGCTGAGAAAAAGCACTGTGTCCTGTAAGGCTCTCAGGTACACAGTTAAGTGCTAAGCGTACATAAAGCGTGATCATGTGCTAATGTCCTCGCGGGAGTCACCCGCAATCTATGGCGTCTGAACGCCAGACCCTGAATACGGCAATCAAAACTCCTCACCGGTTATGCCGGTAATCTAGGGCATCTAGGACACCGACCCTGACCAGCTACCATACCAAACTCCTCACCGATTAAGTCGGTATTCTAGTGGCTTATTTCAGCCGGGTCCCTATCCACACATACACATGACCACACTGGCGCATAGCATACAATGGTTGATATTAGCGCATGGCGGCCCAGCCATGCTACCCTTTTATAGCAACAGCTACAGGACCTTCCAGGAACAAGGACCAATGAGAAACTGTTACAAACACATGTAGCTACATGACCTTCCTGGCGGACCAATAGGAGCCGCTGCAGCACCTGAACATGTGACCCCTGATCTCCGATGAGAGATCTCACTCAGGGCATGCTCAGAAGGGAAAACGCAGGACTTTGTCCCAAAGACGTCTGCTCCAGCACTGGCTATAATAGCAGATCCAGGAAAGGCAGCAGCAAGTCACTGCACAGTAGTGGAGTGGGCAAGACACTTGGACCGACGTCTCTGCTAAGCAGGCTCCACTGCGGCCGGAGATGAATGGGAAACCGCAGCGGGACGGTTCGAGACTCCCCTTGTGCAGCAGCGGGAAATCGAACCCTAACATGGCCCCCCCTTCTTTGGGCCTCGCTGCGCTCAAAGGCAGCGATGAGCTGCGGAGCGTGAACATGCTCGGCAGGCTCCCAGGATCTATCCTCAGGCCCATAACCCTTCCAATCCACCAAATAAAATTTTTTGCCTCGTACCACCTTGCACCCAACAATGGCGTTCACCTCATGATCGTCGGTAGATGAACCCGACGTCCCGGCAGATGACTCGGAAAACCGGGAAAATGGCCACGGGTTTCAAGAGGGACACGTGAAAGGTGTCAGTGATACCAAGGCGAGGTGGAAGGGCTAGGCGGTAAACCACCGGGTTCACCTGCTCAAGAACTTTAAAGGGGCCCAAAAAGCGAGGTGCCAACTGGGTGGACTCTACCCGCAGCCTGATGTTTCGGGCAGAAAGCCACACTAGGTCACCCGGAGCAAATGTAGGAGCGGGGCGCCGATGGGCATCGGCCGAAGACCTCATCCTCTCTTTGGAGGCCTGAATGGCATCCTGAGTGCGGTCCCAAATGTCCCGTGCCTCCACAGCCCAGTCTGCCACCCTGGAATCGGCGGAAGACACAGGCATAGGCACTGGTACCCGCGGATGCTGACCGTAGTTCAGGAGGAATGGGGTCTGTCCGGTGGAGTCAGCCACAGCATTATTTAGAGCGAACTCAGCCCACGGTAGCAAGGATGCCCAGTCATCCTGCCTGGCAGAGACAAAATGTCGCAAGTATGTGACCAAGGTCTGGTTGGCCCTCTTTACCAACCCATTCGTCTCGGGATGGTATGCAGAGGAGAGATTCAACTCAATGCTGAGTAGACGACACAGCTCTCTCCAGAACCGAGACGCAAACTGGGGACCTCGATCACTGACAATTTTGTCTGGCATACCGTGTAGGCGGAAAATATGCCTAATGAATAATGCTGCCAAGGCCCGTGCAGACGGTAACCGTGGTAACGGCACTAAGTGCACCATTTTGGAGAAGTGGTCGGTTATCACCCAGATGATGGTGCAGCCCCGAGACTTGGGTAAGCCCACCACAAAATCCATCCCGACCATCTCCCAAGGCCTGTCTGCCACCGTAAAGGAAAAAGTAACCCAGCTGGCCGTTGTCGAGGGGACTTATTCTTGGCGCAGGAGAC
>JARQOD010010823.1:0-25840 GCA_033576555.1 Oophaga sylvatica
ATTGAGTATAGGACTAGTAAACGTGTTGTCATGTAGTCCTCCATATTTATGTTTTTTTATAAAAACACTCTACAATTGATTGACAGCTTTCTGCCTATGCACAGTGAACATGGAAAGCTGTCAATCAGTGGTGTGGACATGGTAGAACTGGTAGATCTGCAATGGAAAAAACTGATTTTTATAAAAATTGCAGCAAGCAGCCCATTAAGTGAGGTATCAATGGAATCAGGGTTTCAGCCTCTACAACATGCTGATGTCAAAGGGGGTAGAAAAACCTGGTGACACATTCCCTTTTAAGAAATAAATCTGTTGCTAGCTGACCACTTTATTTGTATATAAAGAAATAAGATGCAGAAGAATTTACCAGGGTGAATACAATGATGACTAGAAAAATGCCCACAAGAAAGTTGCCCAGCTGAAAATTGCCCACAAGGACAAAATAAGTTATCACCTTCCCACATCCCCCCCCTGACCTGTAATATGTTATATTGCTCCAGAGCCTGTGTACAGCGTGACCCCGGCTGTACTGATATAATGTTATCACCTTTCCCTAATCTTTAATATGATATATCACTCTGGAGCCTGTGTACAGAGTGACCCTGACTGTACCTATGTAATGTTATCACCCCCCCATCCCGACCTGTAATATATTGCTCCAGAGCCACAGTACAGTGTGACCACGGCTGTACTGATATATTGTTATCACCTTTCCCCAACCTTTAATATGATATATCACTCTGGAGCCTGTGTACAGAGTGACCCTGACTGTACCTATGTAATGTTATCACCCCCCCATCCCGACCTGTAATATATTGCTCCAGAGCCTGTGTACAGAGTGACCGCGGCTGTACTGATATAATGTTATCACCTTTCCCCAACCTTTAATATGATATATCACTCTGGAGCCTGTGTACAAAGTGACCCTGACTGTACCTACAGTCATGGCCAAAAGTTTTGAGAATGACACAAATATTATATTTTCACATGATCTGCTGCCCTCTGGTTTTTATGTGTGTTTGACAGATGTTTTTATCACAGACAGAAATATAATTGCAAACATATGAGTAACAAAAGCTTATATTGACAGTTAGAATGAGTTAATGCAGCAAGTCAATATTTGCCGTGTTGACCCTTCTTCTTCAGGACCTCTGCAATTCTCCCTGGCATGCTCTCAATCAACTTCTGGACCAAATCCTGACTGATAGCCGTCCATTCTTGCACAATCAATGCTTTCACTTTGTCAGAATTTTTAGGTTTTTGTTTGTCCACCCGTCTCTAGGGTTGAGCGATACTTTCGATATCCAAAAGTATCGGAATCGGAATGGTATCGCCGATACCATTAAAATATCGGCGATACCCGATACCGATACCAGAAGTCCCATGTAAGTCTATGGGAACAAAATATCGGAATTTAAAAAAACCCATTCTTGCCTTGTTGGTTAATTGTACATGAAGGAAAACAACAAAGAGTAATGTAGAATGTATTGGGGAAGGTTGAGGAGACATTAAAGGCATAGATGTTTAACCCAATCAAATGGAATAGCATATATATATATTTTTTTTTAAAGATGTTCGGATTGACGAATAAATTGACAATGTTGTTAACGTTTTTTCTATTTTGGCAAATATGTATATTTCACAACTTCCATGCTCTTCACCTTTTTAACTTTTCACACACTTTCTCCTTCATAATCTTCAGCAGCATCATCTTTTTCATCAAATTATTCTTCATCTTCACCTTCTTTATCTTCTTCTTAAACTTCTTGCTATTCATCTTTTTGTTAACATTACTCATATTCTTCTTATTAAACTATTATTCTTATTCATATTGTACTTCATCTTCTTCATCATATTCTTATTTGTGACAGAGAATCCTGTACTTGTAATCTGTCAAAGTATGAATTTTTCATCCTTCCGTTCTTGCTGTCACAAAAGATTTAAATTACAACAGTATTTGTCCGTGTTCAGTTTAGCCTGCAGCAGCAGGCATTTTCCAGGGGCACCACGAGGAGGAACGGACTCACCCCCATACACTGCTTAGTCTTCTTCTGCTTAGAATTTAGAGCATATATTTTGCTCTTCATTTTGGTCTTATACTTCATGTTCTTCTGCTTTTTGATCTTCTGCTTATTGTTCTTAAGTTCTTGTTCTGTATCTTGCAGTTTGTCTTAACCTTCTTAGTCCTGTTTGGTAATCTTTTATTTCTTCTTTGTGATGGTGTTTAGGCTGGTTGGCTTGATGCTCGTCGTCCTTGTGGTCGTCATCTTCTTCGGGGTGGTCATCAGGGTCGTCGTCTTCATTGTTGGAGATCCAGAGTGATTACCCAAAAAAGCATTGAAAAAATCTTCAATTTGTAAATGTAGCAGAAGGTACAAGAGTCAATGCAAGTAACGAGGACCAGCTGACTGTGCTGGAACCCGGAGGGGCAGCAGAAGGAAAAGAGCCAATGGCACAACCGAGGACCAGCTGACGTTACTGGGACACGGTTACTAAGCAGGAGGTACCTGTGCTCCAAAGCACTACCAAGGACCAGCAGACGTTGCTGGAACTCGGATACCGAGATGGAGGCACCTAGGCCAAAGGCACTGCGGAGAACCAGCTGACGGTACTGGAACCCGGACGGGTAGCAGAAGGTACAAGAGCCAATGCAAGTAACGAGGACCAGCTGACTGTGCTGGAACCCGGAGGGGCAGCAGAAGGAAAAGAGCCAATGGCACAACCGAGGACCAGCTGACGTTACTGGGACACGGTTACTAAGCAGGAGGTACCTGTGCTCCAAAGCACTACCAAGGACCAGCAGACGTTGCTGGAACTCGGATACCGAGATGGAGGCACCTAGGCCAAAGGCACTGCGGAGAACCAGCTGACGGTACTGGAACCCGGACGGGTAGCAGAAGGTACCCATGGAAATTTAAGATGACAGGCCGCGAGCCGGCCGCAGTTACCGAATCCCACAGTACTACAGTGGGTGATTGTCCTATTGTCACAACGGAAACAGCCTTTATTTGCATATCCCGCAGCACACATAGGAAGCACCTAAACTCCAAGCACCATAGAGTCGGCTAACTCGACCGCAACACGACAGGACAACTTATTGGAGGCTAAGTGACGTTTACACTGAGAGGAAACAGATGGCGTGCTGTAACCAGTCTGGGCAGGAGTGAGTACCCGTGCCAATGACACTTCCGAGCAACAACTGGCGGTGTTGTAGCCCAGGGATGAGAAGAGAACATGGTGGAGGCAGCAGGACTTTTTGCCGTTCACACAGCAGGGGAACAGCTGACATTACTGAACCCCAGTAACACAGGAGCAAGTGTAGACTGTGCTAACAGCACTTCCGAGCTACAACTGGCGGTGTTGTAGCCCAGGGATGAGAAGAGAACATGGTGGAGGCAGCAGGACTTTTTGCCGCTCACACAGCAGGGGAACAGCTGACATTACTGAACCCCAGTAACACAGGAGCAAGTGTAGACTGTGCTAACAGCACTTCCGAGCTACAACTGGCGGTGTTGTAGCCCAGGGATGAGAAGAGAACAGGGTGGAGGCAGCAGGACTTTTTGCCGTTCACACAGCAGGGGAACAGCTGACATTACTGAACCCCAGTAACACAGGAGCAAGTGTTCACTGTGCTAACAGCACTTCCGAGCTACAACTGGCGGTGTTGTAGCCCAGGGATGAGAAGAGAACATGGTAGAGGCAGCAGGACTTTTTGCCGTTCACACAGCAGGGGAACAGCTGACATTACTGAACCCCAGTAACACAGGAGCAAGTGTTCACTGTGCTAACAGCACTTCCGAGCAAAAACTGGCGGTGTTGTAGCCCAGGGATGAGAAGAGAACAGGGTGGAGGCAGCAGGACTTTTTGCCGTTCACACAGCAGGGGAACAGCTGACATTACTGAACCCCAGTAACACAGGAGCAAGTGTTCACTGTGCTAACAGCACTTCCGAGCTACAACTGGCGGTGTTGTAGCCCAGGGATGAGAAGAGAACAGGGTGGAGGCAGCAGGACTTTTTGCCGTTCACACAGCAGGGAACAGCTGACATTACTGAACCCCAGTAACACAGGAGCAAGTGTTCACTGTGCTAACAGCACTTCCGAGCAACAACTGGCGGTGTTGTAGCCCAGGGATGAGAAGAGAACAGGGTGGAGGCAGCAGGACTTTTTGCCATTCACACAGCAGGGGAACAGCTGACATTACTGAACCCCAGTAACACAGGAGCAAGTGTTCACTGTGCTAACAGCACTTCCGAGCTACAACTGGCGGTGTTGTAGACCAGGGATGAGAAGAGAACAGGGTGGAGGCAGCAGGACTTTTTGCCGTTCACACAGCAGGGGAACAGCTGACATTACTGAACCCCAGTAACACAGGAGCAAGTGTTCACTGTGCTAACAGCACTTCCGAGCAACAACTGGCGGTGTTGTAGCCCAGGGATGAGAAGAGAACAGGGTGGAGGCAGCAGGACTTTTTGCCGTTCACACAGCAGGGGAACAGCTGACATTACTGAACCCCAGTAACACAGGAGCAAGTGTTCACTGTGCTAACAGCACTTCCGAGCTACAACTGGCGGTGTTGTAGCCCAGGGATGAGAAGAGAACAGGGTGGAGGCAGCAGGACTTTTTGCCGTTCACACAGCAGGGGAACAGCTGACATTACTGAACCCCAGTAACACAGGAGCAAGTGTTCACTGTGCTAACAGCACTTCCGAGCAACAACTGGCGGTGTTGTAGCCCAGGGTCAAGGAGGATGTTTAAATACTATATCAAGTATTTTCCTTGTTACGTGTCAATTAAAAATGTCTATACTCCAAACAAGAGAAATATAAACTTTAGTACCATAAGATGATGATTTAACTTAAAAAAATATATGTAAATTAAAAATTTACAAACATAAACGCATACATTAACATGTTGAAAAGCAATGCAAACCACAATTAAAATAGGTTAAATAATCTGCTATACGGTTTAAAATAAAAGCATACAAGTACACATCAGAATCCATTAATGATGGGTAAGTAACAGTATGTACACCATTTTTATTGTGTAGACAATGAATGGCTGACTTAAAAACATAATCAGCATTACAAGTTTTCTTTGACATTCATAAAACTTTACATTTGGTGAATAATATAACTACAATTTTTTAAAAAATATCTAAAATTTCCATCATGTAATACTGATAATATGTGCCAATCATTTATATTAACAAAACGAAAATTTAAAAAGTGCATAGTGCAGAGTGAAAACAGATATTTATGCCTGACTGTGGACTTGCAAGCATGACAACGGATAGATAAGGTATATATAGATGAGACTGCATAGCCACAGATGGTGAATGGCGATGTAATACTGTACCTCAATAAAGTGTGCGTTACTACTACATCCTTTTTTTTCTCTAGCTTTATAAAAGGTTACGTGCATGTATGGTTGCGCCTCTGTTTGGACGCACAGACTGGCTTCCTGCTGTGACGCGTTGGGTATTGGAGCGTCTGTACGTCTTATGACGCAGACTAACATTCACGGTGCGCATCGTTCATCATCGCAAGCGTACCGACAACACAAAGGCGTTGTCATGACTGCTTTACTCAGTAAACATGCACCTATGATGAAACATACACGCATGTGCCCTATTACATAACAAGCTACAAGAAAAACGAGTGTGAGGTGTGACACAGCTGTTTTGTTAAGGTACAGTATTATATGACATTGTACAGATGTCGCTATTCAGTCTGATAAATATATATCATTCACGTATTCTATCAGTTGTCGTTCTTTCAGCACCACTTACAGGTATATATTTTGCTATTGTGACTATGCACTATTGACTTTACCAAGGTAATGCATGATTTTTGTAAGCGATTATCATGTTTACATGAAGGACCTTTATGATATGGGCTGTTAACTTTCTAATCAAATATGTATTTTTTAAAATGACACAAATATAAGTAATGTTGAAGAGGACTATTCCTACATGCATTGTTTGCACAATATTACACGTGTACATCACGTCCCTTAATCAACATTGGATTATTATATTTACTTGTATGCTTTTATTTCAAAGGCAAGAACACTGAAGTATAACCTTCGCACTGCAGCAGTTGTCAAAGTTCAACCCACATTATGCACTTCCAACATTGCAGCATTGGAGTCATCATGATGTGAGTTGGATTTGTCTAAGCTATGGAGTGACAAGGTTGACCATCAGTATCCTATAGCATAAGTAGGATTTTGTGTTTGCATTTGTTTTCGACATGTGCATATCTGTAATAATATGTCACATTTATTTTGTTACAGATTTGTGACAAAGACTAATCATTTTATGGTTTGAAAGTTGACGTTTCAAATGTTTACAGCTTAGAAATCAGGGTGTAGCCTCATATCTATGTGTAGCACTAGACACTTTGAGATGTCAGGTTTTTTTCACCATGATTAGGTAGCTAGCAGTAATTTTTGCCGGACACACAGCAGGGGAACAGCAGGCGTTACTGAACCCCACAAACACATCAGCGATTGTTTTCATCTGTGCATCTAACACTTCTGAGCAGCAACTGGCGCTGTTGAAGCCCAGGGTCAAGGAGGGTGTAGGCAGAGGCCTAGTATGAGACGTTTGAAGTTGAAGTTGTAGTTAGCAGCAGTAATTTTTGCCAGACACACAGCAGGGGAACAGCAGGCGTTACTGAACCCCACAAACACATCAGCGATTGTTTTCATCTGTGCATCTAACACTTCTGAGCAGCAACTGGCGCTGTTGAAGCCCAGGGTCAAGGAGGGTGTAGGCAGAGGCCTAGTATGAGACGTTTGAAGTTAAAGTTGTAGTTAGCAGCAGTAATTTTTGCCAGACACACAGCAGGGGAACAGCAGGCATTACTGAACCCCACAAACACATCAGCGATTGTTTTCATCTGTGCATCTAACACTTCTGAGCAGCAACTGGCGCTGTTGAAGCCCAGGGTCAAGGAGGGTGTAGGCAGAGGCCTAGTATGAGACGTTTGAAGTTGAAGTTGTAGTTAGCAGCAGTAATTTTTGCCAGACACACAGCAGGGGAACAGCAGGCGTTACTGAACCCCACAAACACATCAGCGATTGTTTTCATCTGTGCATCTAACACTTCTGAGCAGCAACTGGCGCTGTTGAAGCCCAGGGTCAAGGAGGGTGTAGGCAGAGGCCTAGTATGAGACGTTTGAAGTTGAAGTTGTAGTTAGCAGCAGTAATTTTTGCCAGACACACAGCAGGGGAACAGCAGGCGTTACTGAACCCCACAAACACATCAGCGATTGTTTTCATCTGTGCATCTAACACTTCTGAGCAGCAACTGGCGCTGTTGAAGCCCAGGGTCAAGGAGGGTGTAGGCAGAGGCCTAGTATGAGACGTTTGAAGTTGAAGTTGTAGTTAGCAGCAGTAATTTTTGCCAGACACACAGCAGGGGAACAGCAGGCGTTACTGAACCCCACAAACACATCAGCGATTGTTTTCATCTGTGCATCTAACACTTCTGAGCAGCAACTGGCGCTGTTGAAGCCCAGGGTCAAGGAGGATGTAGGCAGAGGCCTAGTATGAGACGTTTGAAGTTGAAGTTGTAGTTAGCAGCAGTAATTTTTGCCAGACACACAGCAGGGGAACAGCAGGCGTTACTGAACCCCACAAACACATCAGCGATTGTTTTCATCTGTGCATCTAACACTTCTGAGCAGCAACTGGCGCTGTTGAAGCCCAGGGTCAAGGAGGGTGTAGGCAGAGGCCTAGTATGAGACGTTTGAAGTTGAAGTTGTAGTTAGCAGCAGTAATTTTTGCCAGACACACAGCAGGGGAACAGCAGGCGTTACTGAACCCCACAAACACATCAGCGATTGTTTTCATCTGTGCATCTAACACTTCTGAGCAGCAACTGGCGCTGTTGAAGCCCAGGGTCAAGGAGGGTGTAGGCACAAAATATTGACTTATTGCCTTGTTACGTGGCCATTGCAAATGTATGTACTTCAAACAAGAATAAATGAAGTTTTACTAGGACAATAAAATGATGAATTTCAATTCCAAGAATAGAAAAATATTTATACTTGAGAGTCCTCTGTGGTTGATACCGTTTAATGGCTAACTGAAAATATGGTAACAAATTCAAAGCTTTCGAGACTACTCAGGTCTCTTCATCAGGCTAAGACTAAAAAAAAAATGGAAGAATCACATATTTGTACACACAACAGGACACAGGAATAGGTAAGACAAGTGAGGGAGGGACAAGTGAGGGTAGACCAGCCAAAAAATGAGAACAAGGATGAATTATCAGCGCCACACGATAAGACAAAAAATAATGGATTTACCTGTGGCAAAACACTTTTGTATGCCCGGTCATAGCATGATGGATATGGAATTACTGGTATTAAAATATAACTTCAAATATGACAAAGATACAAAGGTTTCAGAATATAAGCTCATCATGACCTTTGACACTGTTAGTGATGGAATGAATAGATCACACGGATTTATGTCATTCTATATCAATTAAGGAATCTGCGTCTCTGCCCTTCCAGGGGCATTAAAACACAAAACCAGACCCCAAACAGAGGGCAATAAAACTTTCTATCCTTATCTAGGAACTGTTCCAATATTTATGTTCATCCCTCTGTGATAATGACAGTTCTGCTACACGTCACTTACTTGTCTTACCTATTGCACTATTCCTGTGTCCTGTTGTGTATAGAAATATGTGATGCTTCATTTTTTGTTTTAGTCTTTGCCTGATGAAGAGACGTGAGTAGCCTCGAAAGCTTGCAATTTGTTACCATCTTTTCAGTTATCCATTCAAAGGTATCAACCACTGTGGACTCTCAAGTGTAAATATTTTTCTATCTAATGGCTAACACGGTACGAAGATACACATGTTTCCTAACTTCAATAATAAAAATAAAGACACTGCAAATATAAACGCATATATGCACATGCCAACAAGAAATGGAACAACACACCACCCAAAAAATTGGTTACAAAATATAGTGTTGTAAATTTAAGAATAAAAGTCCATTTTTGTATTTATGAATAATGCTTAAGGAACGCTATGTTAAACCATAACATAGTGAAGACAATGGATTTTGTAATCGTCACTCATCATCATCATCATTGAAATTTAGATGTGACAGTCACAGACATTTCAATTATTTAAGTTAATAAAATCGTTACTTTGTACAGCATGTATGACATGTCCAGCATGGACTCATCAATGTGATGACACAATAATGTACGATAAAAAATAACCATTTAAAAAAACATAATGCATTGTCACAATTTAAGTGTGTGCCTGCAAGTGTAGGTGAAAGAAAGGCTATGGATAGCAAAGGTATATTCTATGTCTGTATCAGACAGTGGACAGCCTCTGATGGGTAATGGCGATGTTATACTGTACGTCAATAAAGTCTGCGGCTGCAATCATGCATTTTTTGCTTGGACAGTGTTGAAGAGGGTAAAAGCATGTCTGGTTGCGCAAGGCTTTATCCGTCAACACTACCTTCCTACTGTCACGCGTAGGGTAGGGTAGCGTGTGTCAATTAGATGACTCTATAAAATGTGACGTTACGCAGCGTTATTGCGCCCTAGGGACGCCAAAAATACAACAGCAGTAATCATTTACTGTCTAATACTCCACCTATGACCAACAAAAAAAGACCGTTCCCTCTTTAACAATCTACAAGACTAACAAGCATAATGGTTCACGCTGACTTTATTGAGGTACAGTATTACATCGACATTGTCCATGAGTAACTATGCACTGTGATACCTATATACCATTATTAATTTATATCTGTTGTGGTTGTTTCAACAGCACTTGCAGGTATAACTAGTACTACCTATTGTCAGTATGCATGATGCACTTTATAGATGTAATAATTTATTATTGCACATTATTACCAGGTTTAGATGCTGGCCATTTCATATATGGTGTGTGAAGTTACAGTTGGCATCAGTATGTGTATTTTATAATGTCTGTCATAAAAAAAATCGTGATGATGATGATGAGGATTTTATGATTTGTACATCCATTGACTGCATTATCTTACAGGTACAGATAAAGTTCCTTAAAAAGCATTAATTGATAAGTATGAAATGTACTTTTATGCATTAATTTCAAAAAGTGAAGACTATGTTTTAGTTTTTGTTACCATTTATAATAGACATGTGCAGATATGCGCTGTGATGACAAATTATTATTTGTCCATATTTGTCATAAAAATTTATCATTCTAGGCCTGGAAAACTTCACAATTTCCTGTTTTAAGCATAACAATCAGGGTGACGGCTCTTCCCTATTTGGAGCATGTTCGACATGGGTTTTTCTGTGCATGTGTAGGGAACAGGAGACATGGATAACGTTGCGAACCAGTTATTTAATCTGAAAACGGACAGACAAATTCTGGCGAGATCCATGCCTTGTTCATTTTCAGAAAAGTAAGCCGGTCTACATTATCGGAGGATAGTCGCATGCGACGGTCTGTTAGTACACCACCTGCGGCACTAAAGACGCGCTCCGATAATACACTGGCAGCAGGGCAAGCCAGCACCTCCAATGCATACTGGCTAAGCTCTGGCCATGTATCCAGCTTAGAGACCCAAAATTTGAGTGGGGAAGAGCCATCTGGGAGTACACTGAGAGGGAAAGACATGTAGTCTGTCACCATCTTACGGAAACGTTGCCTCCTGCTGACTGGAGCCGTCTCGGATGGTGTAGACATTGGTGGCGCTGCCACAAAACTTCGCCACATTTGGAACATACTGGTCTTGCCCTGTGCAGAGGCGCTGCTTGTGCTCCCTCTTGTTGCAGAGCTGTCTCCACTGCCTCGACGCACAGAGCTGCTTTGTAAAGCAGTAGCAGCAGCAGTGCTCTCGGCTGGAATGGAGAGCATTATGGATTGCACCAGTATGTCTTGGTACTCCCGCATTTTACGCTCCCGGTTCAACGGTGTGATGAGGCTTTGTAAGTTGTCCCGGTAGCGAGGGTCTAGGAGGGTGTACACCCAATAATCAGACGTGGTGAGAATGTGGGCGATGCGGCGGTCGTTTCTCAGGCACTGCAGCATGAAATCAACCATGTGCTGCAGACTCCCAACTGGCCAAGAAACGCTGTCCCCTGCAAGAGGCGTCATCTCTGACTGCTCTGCATCACCCCACCCTTGCTCTACATACTGACTAGAGTGTTGTGTACCTCCCTCTGGAGCGATGTCTTCCTCCATTGACTCCTCCTCATCCTCCTCACAAAGTGAACACTGCCCAGCCCTTTGTGAGGAACCACGTTGCGCTGACTGTCCAGAAGGTGATGGAATTTGTGACTCCTCATCCTCCACCTCTTCCAAAACCTCATCCCTTATTGCTTGCAGTGTTTTTTGAAGCAGGCAGATAAGGGGGACAGTCAGGCTGACTAGTGCATCATCTGCACTCGCCATCCGCGTTGACTCATCAAACGCACGCAAAACGTGGCAGATGTCCTTCATAGAGGCCCACTCAGTAGTGGTGAAGTGTGAACGACGCAAATTGCGAGTTGATTGCGCCTGATGCAGCTGATACTCCATTACTGCTGGCTGCTGCTCACACAACCGCTCCAACATATGTAACGTGGAATTCCACCTGGTGGGTACGTCACATATGATGCGATGTTCAGGAAGGCGAAATCTGCATTGCAGAGCTGCAATGCGCGATCTGGCCATGCTGGAACGTCGCAAGTGAGCGCACTCTAGGCGGACCTTGTGCAGCAGTGCATCAAGATCCGGATAGTCCCTCAAAAAACTCTGCACGACCAAGTTGAGCACATGTGCCAGACATGGTATGTGAGTGAGGTTGCCAAGGCCCAGAGCTGCCACCAGATTTCGGCCATTGTCACACACTACCAAGCCTGGCTGGAGATTCGCTGGCAAAAACCACACGTCGCTCTCCTGCTTGATGGCATTCCAGAGCTCCTGCGCTGTGTGGCTTCGATTCCCCATGTAAATTCATTTCAGGACGGCCTGTTGACGTTTGGCCACGGCTGTGCTCATATCGGTCGCATCAGGTAAACGTTCACGGTCCATGTGGAGGTAGACCGTGACGGCTCCTGCAGCGATGATTCTGAGGAACTGGAGTAGGAGGAGGAGTCAATGTGGACAGACTTGATTCCTGCAATCCTTGGAGTTGGCAGAACACGTACAGCGCCACTCGCAAGATCTGTACCCGGCTCCACAACATTGACCCAATGGGCAGTGAGGGAAAGGTATCGTCCCTGGCCATGGGTACTGGTCCACGCATCGGTGGTCAGGTGGACCTTGCTACTGACGGCGTTTAGTAGCGCATGTTTAATTTTTCCCTCAACATGCTTTTGCAGACCAGGGACGGCTTGCCTGCTGAAATAAAATCGGCTGGGCACATTGTATTGTGGGACTGCCAATGACATTAAGTCACGGAAACTGTCAGTCTCCACCAGCCTGAATGACAGCATTTCAAGGGACAGGAGTTTTGCAATGCCAGCATTCAGAGCCTGTGCTCGTGGATGGTTTGCCGAGTATGGCCGTCTTTTATCCCATGCCTGTGCTACCGATGGCTGTTTTGTGGCCTGGGAGTGTGAGGATGACAGGGAACTTGCAGCTGTGGGTGGAATAACACTGGGTCTCTGGACAACAGTTACAGAGGTTCTTCCATGGCGATCCTGTGAGGAAGCCGAACCAGCTGTGTGTGAGCTGGAGGAAGAGGCACCAACACGAGCTGAAGATGTAGGTGCTGCTGTAGGTTGGCCTACATCTCCAGTGTGTCTTTGTAACTCAGCTACGTGCTTTGTCCGTACATGTTTCCACATATTTGTGGTATTGAGGTTACTGATATTTTTACCTCTTTTAACTTTTTGATTACACAGCTTGCATTTGACATAGCAAATATCATCTGCAAGTGTGTCAAAAAAGGACCACGCAGTGCAAGTCCTGGGAGCGCCCGGTTTGGCTGTTGGAAGAGAACTGCTATGAACGGGTGCCAAACTGGAGGGTACAGGCAACCGAGTCTGCAGCCTACCTCTCCTTACTGTTTGGACCGTTGGGGCAATCTCTTCCTCAGAGCTGCTACCACCACCTTCCTGTTCCTCACGCCATGTTGGGTCTTGGACCTCATCATCTCCACCACTACCCTCTTCCAACACCTGCTGTTGTTGGGTGGTCTGGCCAGCACCATGCTCAACAGAAACTGGCAACTGAGTCTCATCATCATCAGATGCGTTCTGTGGTGTGCTGACCATCGGCACTGGCTCACCCGCCTCTTCAGATTCAGAGAGACACAGCTGTTGCGCATCACTGCATACTGCCTCTTCTTCACATTCCAGAATGCTGCTTAGCTGGGCCCCTGTTTCCAAGCCAACAGATTCTGAGAACAGAAGCAGAGACTCAGCTGGCTCCAGTTCAGAACTCTCTGACTGCCTGGGCAATTTGGCAGGCGGTGAAGAGACAGATGGTTGTTCAACAGTGCTGTGGTCCTGAGAGGAGGTGGAAGCAATTGAAGTCGATGCATTGGCTGCCATCCAACCAACAACGGCTTCAATTTGTTCTTCCCGCAGCAGAGGGGTACGCTGAGCTCCTACAAAAGTGCGCATAAAGGAACGCTCACGGGGAAAACTGGTGGATGCTGTGTCACTGGGTGCGGCAGCAGCCACAGAATCCCCACGTCCTCTCCCTGCTGAAACTCCCCGGCCACGACCACGTGCCTTACTCCCTGCCTTCTTCATCTTGGTAGATTGATAAAGAAAGTCAGAAAAGTTATAAGGCCTAAGTGTGGTTATTCCTCAGAGACTGCAGTGAACACTGCAGACAACTGTTCAGTAGCTGTGAAAGGCCCCTTTGTGTACTTCTATAGTGTTTGCAACCAATGTATTGTATACGGATGGAAGCGCGTCACACTAATAGATTAGATTTTTTTCAAATATAATGGAGCAGCACCAATTAGAGAAAAATGTGAAGGATGAGGCAGTGACACACGCTCAGCAGACTACAACCAGCAGTAGTTGAAGAACTAACTGGAGCGTGATCTGCACTCAAAAAATGAAAAGCTCACAGACTACAGTGAACACTGAAACACAACTGTTCAGTAGCTGTGAAAGGCCCCTTTGTCTACTTCTATAGTGTTTGCAACCACTGTATTGTATACGGATGGAAGGCGTCACACTAATAGATTAGATTTTTTTCAAATATAATGGAGCAGCACCAATTAGAGAAAAATGTGAAGGATGAGGCAGTGACACACGCTCAGCAGACTACAACCAGCAGTAGTTGAAGAACTAACTGGAGCGTGATCTGCACTCAAAAAATGAAAAGCTCACAGACTACAGTGAACACTGAAACACAACTGTTCAGTAGCTGTGAAAGGCCCCTTTGTCTACTTCTATAGTGTTTGCAACCACTGTATTGTATACGGATGGAAGCGCGTCACACTAATAGATTAGATTTTTTTCAAATATAATGGAGCAGCACCAATTAAGAAAAATGTGAAGGATGAGGCAGTGACACACGCTCAGCAGACTACAACCAGCAGTAGTTGAAGAACTAACTGGAGCGTGATCTGCACTCAAAAAATGAAAAGCTCACACACTACAGTGAACACTGAAACACAACTGTTCAGTAGCTGTGAAAGGCCCCTTTGTCTACTTCTATAGTGTTTGCAACCACTGTATTGTATACGGATGGAAGCGCGTCACACTAATAGATTAGATTTTTTCAAATATAATGGAGCAGCACCAATTAGAGAAAAATGTGAAGGATGAGGCAGTGACACACGCTCAGCAGACTACAACCAGCAGTAGTTGAAGAACTAACTGGAGCGTGATCTGCACTCAAAAAATGAAAAGCTCACAGACTACAGTGAACACTGAAACACAACTGTTCAGTAGCTGTGAAAGGCCCCTTTGTCTACTTCTATAGTGTTTGCAACCAATGTATTGTATACGGATGGAAGCGCGTCACACTAATAGATTAGATTTTTTTCAAATATAATGGAGCTGCACCAATTCCACAAAATCAAATAAAAAAAAGAGTCAGTGAGTGACACTTGCAGATGCCTACAAACAGCGGTGGATGCAGAGCAAACTGCAGCGTCACCTGCACTCTCACACACACCTTGCACAGAGCTGTTAAAACAACACTGGCAAAAGGAAGCTTTACACAGCGGTTGGTAAACTAGCCTGCCTAAAGCACAGTAGAGTACACAAAATCGCAATGTCTAACTGTCCCTCAGAGTCAGCACAGCAGTGTTCTGTCCCTAACTGAGTTCACAGCACAGTGACGCTAAAATGGAGGCGGCGCCTTTTATAGTGCATTCTGACATCATTTCAGCAGCCAATCACAGCCATGCCATTAGTTAAGATGACCGCAGCATTACAGGATGTGCCCACACTTCATAAGATTCCTCATTGGCTGACTAAAATCACATTGCCTCTCAAAGAATTATGGGAACTTCCGATTCCGGTATACGATATATGAAAAATATCGAACTAAGTATCGGAATTCCGATACAGCGAATATCGGCCGATACCCGATACTTGCGGTATCGGAATGCTCAACACTACCCGTCTCTTGATGATTGACCACAAGTTCTCAATGGGATTAAGATCTGGGGAGTTTCCAGGCCATGGACCCAAAATCTCTATGTTTTGTTCCCTGTGTCATGTATAGTGTACAGTTCCTATAGCGTCTTGTGCTTGGGTGCGAGGAAAACACATGAGACATAGGTTGATATGAAATGACTTATATTACTTCATACAAGCATGCAGAAAAGGTCACACAGTTTGCAGGAACAGAGGCAGGAGAACACAGCAGGCCAGAGTAACTTCAAGCTCTACAATAACTCTCCAAGCAGGTTCAGGATCTCTTCTCTGTACCGTAATTCCTCTGCAAACATGGATTCACCAGACAGCAGGTTTCCAAAGTCCAAAAGTGTTCCAAAGTTCCTCAGTAGGAAATAGCTGGAGTCCAAAATCCTAGGTTTCCAGGAGTCAGGTCACAGGCTGCCTGAGGCTTGATTCAGGAGCACTGATTGTTCAGCTGAGGCTGCTTAAGAAGCAAGAGGGAGAGAATCAGGGCGGGAACATGAAAACTGGAAACTCCATATTAACTGAGGGCAAGAGCTGCAGAAAGACAGAAAGCAAAATGGCCGACGGAAAACTGAGTTTCAAGGAACATGTCAAAAGAGACAAAGAACCTTACATTACTCCCCCATTAAGGACAACCTCCGGTTGACCTCAGACCAGGCTTGTCAGGGTACCTCTGATGAAACTGGCGGAGCAGGCGAGGAGCATTTACATTATTGACTGGTTCCCATGAGTTGTCCTCCACTGGGTAGCCCTGCCATTTAATCAAATATTGCAACTGATTTCTGTACAACCTGGAATCTAGAATCCTTTCCACCATAAATTCTTCCTGACCATCGACCAGCACTGGGTCAGGGCAAGGAGAAGAGCGTCCAGGAAACGTATTGGGTGTTGCAGCCTTTAGTAGGGATACATGAAAGACAGGGTGGATTCTCATAGTTCTGGGCAGTTGAAGACGACAAGCAACAGCACTTATAATCTTACTGATCTTATAAGGCCCAATGTACTTATGTCCCAATTTAGACGATGGAATCTTTATTTTAAGATTTCTGGTTGACAGCCAGACCAAATCTCCTACCTTGAAAGCTGGTGCAGGTTTACGAAATTTATCTGCTGCTTTCTTGTACCTTTCCTGAGCCAATTCTAGATTTTCCTTTAGAAGATCCATATTCTTTTGTAAAGAAGTGATTCTTTCAGCTACTGCCGGCAAGGGCGTATCTATGGGAAATCGAGGAAGAATGTTAGGATGATAACCTAGATTGGAGTAAAAAGGAGACTGCTTAGTGGAGGCGCTCTGAGAGTTATTATAAGAGAACTCAGCCAGTGGAAGTAGATCCACCCAATCATCTTGTAGGTGGCAGATAAAGCAGCAGAGATACTGCTCCAGGGTCTGATTGGTTCGTTCTGTCTGTCCATTAGTCTGGGGATGAAAAGCAGAAGAAAGGTTTACTTTAATGTCCAATGCGGCACAGAAAGTTTGCCAAAACCTTGAAGTGAATTGCACCCCTCGATCCGAAATGACCTCATCCGGTACTCCATGTAAGCGAAACACATTCTTAATCAAGTCTGATGTCTGTTTTGCAGTGGGTAAGCCGACACAAGGGATAAAATGAGCTGCCTTTGTTAGACGATCAACCACCACTAGAATGGTGTTCTTCCCTTGAGAGGTTGGTAACTCCACAATGAAGTCCATAGAAATGGATCCCCACGGGCGGGACGGGGTGGGAAGAGGTTGTAACAGACCAGTTGGTGAGGAGCGAGGTGTTTTGCATCTTGCACAGACTTCACATGAAGTGACATAGTTTAAAACATCTTTCCTGTAAGTGGGCCACCAAAAGAAACGAGAAAGAAATTCTTGTGTCTTTAGAATTCCCCTATGCCCGGCTATCTTGGAATCGTGGATGAGTTGCAATACTCTCAATCTGACTGTTTCAGGTATATACAGACGTTGTCCCTGAATCCACACACCATTCTTAAAGACAAGACTTACGTCCCTTGGGGGTTGAGCCAACAAAGAATCCGCATGGTATGCTTCCTTGATGTCCTTAAGTAGGTCTTGATTATGAATCACTCCCAGGAATCTAGAGTCAGGAAGAATAGTCTTAGGAGGAGTAAGTGGACGTGTCTCTGCTGAATGAATCCTAGAGAGTGCATCAGCCTTTCCATTGCGCGATCCTGGTCTATAAGAAATTACAAAATTAAATTGGTTTAAGAAAAGATTCCAGCGAGCCTGGCAAGGAGTCAGGCACTTAGCCGACCTGATAAATTCAAGGTTACGATGGTCTGTCAGGACGACTATTTGCTGTGCAGCTCCCTGAAGAAGGTGTCTCCATTCCTTGAAGGCGGCAATAATGGCCAACAATTCTCTATTGCCAACATCGTAGTTCCTCTCAGCCGAAGACAACTGCTGGGAAAAGAAGGCACAGGGATGCAAGACATTCTTCTCACCTGTTCTCTGAGAGAGTATAGCTCCAACGGCACAGTCTGAAGCATCCACCTCTATTATGAAGGAAAGCTCGGGGTTGGGATGTACTAAGATAGGTGCGGTGGTAAATTTATCCTTTAAACAGGAAAATGCTTCCTGAGCTTGCGGGGTCCAGGAGAACCTAGACTGTTTCCGGGTAAGTTGGGTGATAGGTGACACTACCTCAGAGAAATTCCTAATGAAACGTCTATAGAAGTTGGCAAACCCGATGAAGCGCTGCACCTCCTTCACATTTCTAGGAATTGGCCAATCCTTGATGGCTTGGGTCTTGCTTCCATCCATACTAATCCCTTGCGTAGATAGTACATACCCCAGAAATTGAATTTCGGTCCTATGGAATTCACACTTTTCAAGTTTGATGTAGAGATGGTTTTGTCTTAGGCGTTCTAAGACCATTCTCACATGTCCATGATGTTCCTCTGTGGAGTTAAAAAAATTAGAATATCATCCAGATAAATCACCACAAATGTATCTAGGAGATCCCTGAAGATGTCATTCACCAAGTGTTGGAAAGTGGCTGGGGCGGTACTCAGACCAAAAGGCATAACTAGATATTCGAAGTGTCCATAGCGTGACCTGAATGCAGTCTTCCATTCATCCCCAGGTCTAATACGGACCAAGTTATAGGCCCCACGGAGATCCAGTTTAGAGAAAATTTTGGCGTGCCGCACTGTCTCCAACAACTCAGGGATTAAAGGCAATGGATAACGGTTTCTAATAGTAACCTTATTGAGTTCCCTATAGTCCATGCAGGGTCTCAGAGATCCATCTTTCTTCTTCACAAAGAAGATGGGTGCACCTGCGGGAGATGAGAGGGGCGTATGAAGCCTTTGGCTAGATTTTCATCTATGTAGTCCTTCAAAGCTTTTAGCTCGGGCCCCGCTAGGGGGTAGATTGTTGTGAATGTGTTTGAGATGAGTTCTGAGCAGAGGCTCCCTCTGGTGGTTACAAGCGGTGCTAGTGAAGATTGTGAGGACTGGGAATCAGGTGTTACTGACTGGTCTTATATAAGGGAGTCATTTTCCCATCAGGGTTGCCGGTGATCAATTGTTCTGGTCTGAATCCTTCTTTCCAGTTTCCCTTGTAGCCTGCTGTGTCGTGTCTGCATCTCCTGCTAACAGATAAGACATTTTCTTCTTTTGTGTTTGTGCTATATTTTTGCATTTTTCCTGCACTTCTGTGGGGGCCTTCAGGGTCCCTCCGGGGCTTTTGCCCTCTCAGTTTAGTTCAGCCACTGAGTTTTGTACTTTTGCTTTTTCCAGTTTTTTCAGTGGCTGCTGTTTTGATTTTGTTACACCAGAGAACTAATTTAGGTGGTAGAGGTCGTGTGATCTCAGGTGATTTTGAAATTAGTAGAGTTGGTGCTTTTCAGGGTTTTCTGGGATTGCAGTAAGTGCCCTTCCTATCCTTTTCTATTTAGATAGTTTGGGCCCCAGCGTTTGCTCATTCTATTTTCTTTCTGTGTCAGTATTTCCTCTTGTCTAACCGCCATTACATGTTTGGGGGCTTTCTATTATCTTTGGGGTTCTGCTCCGGGGCAGATAGCTTTCCTATTTCTATCTTTAGGTGTAGTTAGTTTCTCAGGCTGTGACGAGGCGTCTAGGACCAACGTAGGAACGCTCCACGGCTGCCTCTAGTTGTGGTGGTTAGTCAGGGTACTGCAATCTCATAGATTCCAACTGCTCTGGTGTATTGCCTTTTTTACCTGCACTCCTCAGCTACCGAAACATAACAGTATCACCGGCCCAAAAATTGAAATTTGTATGGTACTCACAGAAGGGAAAAAATATTGTGAAAGAAAAAAAAAAAAAAAAGTTGTCAGAGATATTTTTCTGTTTGTTGCATTTTTTCCCTCTGTATCTCTGGGTGCTGGGGAGGATCTTTTCTCCCAATGGAGTTTGCACAGTTGTCTGGCCGTGTGGATCAGCTTGCCACTGAGGTTCGGAGTATTGCTATCTATCTTGCTGGGTTGCCTGTTGTGGAACCTAGGATTCCCATGCCAGATTTGTTTTTAGGGGATCGAGCTAAATTTCAGAATTTCAAAAATAATTGTAAATTGTTTTTTGCCTTAAAATCTAAGTCCTCAGGAAACGCAGCGCAGCAGGTTCAAATTATCATCTCTCTCCTGCGCGGCGATCCTCAGGATTGGGCTTTTTCCCTGATACCTGGGGATCCTGTTTTGAGTGATGTTGATGCATTTTTTCAGGCTTTGGGGTTATTGTACGATGAGCCTAATGTCACTGATCAAGCTGAAAAAGCCTTGTTGGCATTAAATCAGGGGCTTGATGACGCTGAGTTATACTGTCAGAGATTCCGTAGGTGGGCAGTCCTGACCAAATGGAATGACGACGCTTTGGCGGCCCTTTTCCGGAAGGGTCTGTCAGATAATGTAAAGGATGTTATGGTGGGATTCCCTGTCCCCTCTGGTCTCAATGATTCTATGTCATTAGCGATTCAAATTGACAGACGTTTGCGTGAGCGGAGAAGTATGCGTGGAATGGTGTTGCCTTGTGAACCAGCTTCTGAACCCATGCAGTGTGATAGAGTGGTGTCTGGGGCACAGCGTCATGAGTTTCGAAAGCGCAATGGGTTATGTTTCTACTGTGGTGATGCCTCTCATGCTATTTCAGTCTGCCCTAAGCGGGGAAGACGTTTTGCACGCTCAGTTGTCTTGGGTAGTGTTCAGACTAAGTTTTTATTAACTGTCACTCTGATATGCTCTCTGTCCTCATTTTCTGCTCAGGCTTTCGTTGATTCTGGAGCAGCTATTAACCTGATGGATTATGATTTTGCTAAACGTTGTGGGTTTCCCTTGATACCCCTACAGAAGTCTATTCCCCTACTGGGGATCGATTCTACCCCTTTGGCTGAGAATAAACCCCAGTTTTCTACTCAGGTGATAATGAGGGTTGAACCTGATCACCAGGAGTGCTGCAAATTTTTGGTTCTATATAATCTGCATGACATTATCGTGCTGGGTTTCCCTTGGTTACAGTCTCATAATCCTGTTTTGGATTGGAAATCTGTGTCTGTAACCAGTTGGGGCTGCCAATGTGTTAATACCAACACTCCTGTTTTTTCTGCCTCCCCCCAGGCTCAGGATGTTCCTGACTTTTTGATTGATTTTTCTGATGTGTTTAGCGAAAGTAAATCTGCATCCTTGCCTCCCCATAGGAGCTATGACTGAGCTATTGAATTAGTGCCGGGTAGTAAATTCCCTAAAGGTCGCCTTTTTAACTTGTCTGTACCTGAACATGAAGCTATGCGATCTTATATCAAGGAATCATTGGAGAAGGGTCATATCAGACCATCCTCTTCACCCTTAGGTGCCGTTTTTTTCTTTGTGGCCAAAAAAGATGGTTCATTAAGGCCGTGTATTGATTATCGTCTCTTGAACAATATTACTGTGAAATATCAATACCCGTTACCCTTGATTTCTGACCTGTTTTCCAGGGTGAAAAACGCTACTTGGTTTACCAAGCTTGACCTCAGGGGGGCGTATAACCTTATTCGCATTAAGCACGGGGATGAATGGAAGACGGCATTCAATACCCCTGAAGGGCATTTTGAGTACCTAGTGATGCCCTTTGGGCTCACTAATGCTCCTTCCGTCTTCCAGTTCTTCATGAATGACATTTTCAGGGATTTTGTGGACAAATTTCTGATTGTTTATTTGGATGATATCTTGATTTTTTCTAATGACTGGGACTCTCATGTGAAACATGTTCGAACTGTATTCCAGATTTTGAGAGAGAATGCTCTGTATGTGAAGGGATCAAAGTGTCTTTTTGGCGTACAGAGGATCTCATTTCTGGGATTCATTTTGTCCCCATCTGTTATTGAAATGGACCCGGTCAAGGTTCAGGCCATCTGTGATTGGGTCCAACCTACTTCATTAAAGGCTCTTCAGAGATTTTTGGGTTTTGCCAGTTTTTATCGTAAATTTATTGGTAATTTCTCGGTTATTGTTAAACCATTAACTGATTTGACCAGAAAGGGTTCTGATGTGGTGAATTGGCCTCCTGAGGCAGTCTCTGCATTTCAGGAACTTAAGCAGAGATTCACTTCTGCTCCTGTTCTACGGCAGCCTGATGTTTCTCTGCCATTTCAGGTGGAGGTTGATGCCTCTGAAATTGGGGCAGGTGCCGTTTTGTCCCAAAAAGATCCAGAGACCTCTAAAAGTAACCCTTGTGCCTTTTTCTCTCGAAAATTTTCTCCTACTGAACGTAATTATGACGTGGGTAATCGGGAGTTATTGGCCATGAAGTGGGCTTTTGAAGAGTGGAGACATTGGCTGGAGGGAGCCAAACATCAGGTGGTGGTCCTTACGGACCATAAGAATCTGGTCTATCTGGAATCTGCCAAGCGACTCAATCCTAGACAGGCCAGGTGGGCCTTGTTTTTCACACGTTTTAATTTTGTGGTTTCCTTTCTTCCTGGCACTAAGAATGTTAAGGCGGATGCCCTCTCGAGGAGTTTCCTTGCGGATTCTCCTGAGTTATCTGATCCTTCTGTTATTTTGAAAGAGGGTGTAGTTCTTTCCGCCATCTCGCCCAATTTGAGACTTGCTCTGGAGGGGTGTCAGGAGGATAGGCCCGAGCGCTGCCCTGTTGGAAAATTGTTTGTCCCGGACCAATGGAAAAAGAGTGTGATGTCTGAGATTCATTGTTCCGCATTGGCTGGGCATCCCGGAATTTTTGGTACCAGAGACTTGGTTAGTCGGTCCTTTTGGTGGCCTACCTTGTCTCGTGATGTCAGGGAATTTGTGCAGTCCTGCGGGACTTGCTCTCGCTCCAAGCCTTGCTCTCGTTCTAGTGGTTTGTTGATGCCATTGCCTGTGCCCAAGAGACCATGGACCCATATCTCTATGGATTTCATTTCGATCTTCCTGTTTCTCAGAGAATGACCACCATCTGGGTAATTTGTGATAGGTTTTCCAAAATGATACATCTTGTGCCATTACCTAAGTTGCCTTCCTCCTCTGAATTGGTGCCGTTGTTCCTTCAGCTCGTGGTTCGTTTACACGGCATTCCTGAGAACATTGTGTCTGACAGAGGAGTCCAGTTTGTTTCCAGATTTTGGAGGACTTTTTGTTCTAAACTGGGTGTTCAATTGTCTTTCTCCTCGGCATTTCATCCTCAGACCAATGGTCAAACTGAGAGAACAAACCAGACATTGGAGACTTATCTAAGATGCTTTGTGTCTGCTGATCAGGATGACTGGGTTCTCTTTTTTGCCTTTGGCTGAGTTTGCTCTTAATAATAGGGCTAGCTCTGCCACTTTGATGTCTCCGTTTTTCTGTAATTCTGGGTTTCACCCTCGATTTTCTTCGGGACAGACGGAGGCTTCTGTCTATCCAGGTGTTGACTCTGTTGTGGAGCGTATGCAACAGATTTGGGACCAGGTAGTGGAGAGGTTGTCCCTCTCTCAGGAGAGGGCCCAGCGGTTTGCTAACCGGCATAGGACTGATGGTCCTCGGTTTAAAGTGGGGGACTTGGTCTGGTTGTCCTCAAAGAATATTCCTATGAGAGTAGCATCTCCTAAATTTAAGCCTAGGTTCATTGGACCTTATAAGATCATGGAGATTATTAATCCTGTTTCTTTTCGTTTGCTTCTTCCAGGGACATTTAAGATCCATAACGTGTTCCACAAGTCCTTGTTGAAGAGGTTTGTTGAGCCAGTGGTTCCTGCTGCTGTGCCTCCTGACCCTGTTTTGGTTGAGGGCAATCTGGAGTATGTGGTTGAGAAAATATTGGATTCTCGTTTTTCTAGACGGAAACTCCAGTATTTGGTTAAATGGAGAGGTTATGGTCAGGAAGACAATTCTTGGGTGTTTGCTTCGGACATCCATGCTAGGAGACTTATCCGTGCGTATCATAGAACTCATCCTGACCGACCTGGTTGCTCAAATGAGGGTTCGGTGACCCCTCCTCAAGGGGGGGTACTGTTGTGAATGGGTTTGAGATGAGTTTCGAGCAGAGGCTCCCTCTGGTGGTTACAAGCGGTGCTAGTGAAGATTGTGAGGACTGGGAATCAGGTGTTACTGACTGGTCTTATATAAGGGAGTCATTTTCCCATCAGGGTTGCCGGTGATCAATTGTTCTGGTCTGAATCCTTCTTTCCAGTTTCCCTTGTAGCCTGCTGTGTCGTGTCTGCATCTCCTGCTAACTAGAGTTGAGCGATACTTTCCGATATGCTAAAGTATCGGAATCGGAATGGTATCGCCGATATCACTAAAAAATCGGCGATACCCGATACCGATACCGGAAGTCCCATGTAAGTCTATGGGAACAAAATATCGCAACTAAAAAAACCCCATTCTTTCCTTGTAAACACTAAATATACACACATAGAATACATATATATATATATACATGTCATTGTGACATATATATATACATATATGTATAGTTTTATACACTTCTACATAGTAAAATATCCTTTGATTCAATTGCCGGGTAAAGCCGGCTTCAGTGAAAAGACAGAAGCACCCGACATGAAATGACACTTGGTGTATATAGGGTTAAACATTTCTTTTCATGTCCTTTGCTATCTAATTTGCACAAACAATTAAATCAGACTATGTGTGCAAAATTTCACACCTGTAGGGGTTAATTAAAGGTGTAAATTCGTTGTAAAAAAAAACGGACTTTTTTGCTACGAATTTACACCTTTAATTAACCCCTAGAGGTGTGAAATTTTGCACACATAGTCTGATTTAATTGTTTGTGCAAATTAGATAGCAAAGGACATGAAAAGACATGGTTAACCCTATGTACACCAAGTGTCATTTCATGTCGGGTCACCCGACATGAAATGACACTTGGTGTACATAGGGTTAAACATTTCTTTTCATGTCCTTTGCTATCTAATTTGCACAAACAATTAAATCAGACTATGTGTGCAAAATTTCACACCTCTAGGGGTTTAATTAAAGGTGTAAATTCGTTGTAAAAAAAACGGACTTTTTTGCTACGAATTTACACCTTTAATTAACCCCTAGAGGTGTGAAATTTTGCACACATATCTGATTTAATTGTTTGTGCAAATTAGATAGCAAAGGACATGAAAATACATGGTTAACCCTATGTACACCAAGTGTCATTTCATGTCGGGTTCTGCATTTTCACAAAAGCCGGCAATTGAATTAGCGGCTATTATACTATGTAGAAGTGTATGAACTACAAATATAAATATATATATATATATGTGTCACAAATTCAATGACATGTATATATATATATGAGGTGTAAAATTGCTGAAAAAAAATGCGTGGGCTCCCGCCCTATTTTCGCAACCAGACAGACAAAGCCAGTGAGTGGGGGCAGATAATAATAGCCCAGAGAGGGACCATTATTTTTGCCCCCCCCCCGGCTACTAACATCTGCCCCCAGACACCCCAGGAAAGACAAATCTATAATTAGATTCGCCCTTTCTGGCACTTTGCCCGTCTATTCCCATTGCCCTGTAGCGGTGGCGAATGGGTTAATATGGGGTTAAAGCCACCTTGCTATTGAAAGGTGACCTTAAGCCAGGTTAATAATTGAGAGCTGTCAATTAGACAACTATCAATTATTAATCCTATTGCATGAAATAAAAATAAAACACACACACTTTAATTAAAAATCATTTTAATGAAATAAAGACACATGTTTTTGACCATCTTTTATTTTACTGCAAAAACCATTTCCTGTAATAAAAATAAAATAAAAAAGCAAAATTAATTCTTACCTATCCCATGCACAGTCAGGTCCCACGGTGTAATCCTTCAGAAAGGGTTAATGTT
>JARQOD010010824.1:0-24346 GCA_033576555.1 Oophaga sylvatica
ATGACCCAAATGCAAACCTACCAACACATGGCCGTCCGCCTAACCAGGCAGTATTATAGTAGTTATATTTTTGTACATAGGAGCAGTATTATAGTAGTTATATTCTTGTACATAGGGGCAGTATATAGTAGTTATATTCTTGTACATAGGAGTATTATAGTAGTATATTCTTGTACATAGGGGTAGTATTATAGTAGTTATATTCTTGTACATAGGAGCAGTATTATAGTAGTTATATTCTTGTACATAGGGGTAGTATTATAGTAGTTATATTCTTGTACATAGGGAGTATTATAGTAGTTATATTCTTGTACATAGGGGTAGTATTATAGTAGTTATTCTTGTACATAGGGGTAGTATTATAGTAGTTATATTCTTGTACATAGGGTAGTATTATAGTAGTTATATTCTTGTCATAGGGGTATTATAGTAGTTATATTCTTGTACATAGGGTAGTATTATAGTAGTTATATTCTTGTACATAGGGGCAGTATTATAGTAGTATATTCTTGTACATAGGGCAGTATTATAGTAGTTATATTCTTGTACATAGGGGCAGCATTATAGTAGTTATATTCTTGTAATAGGGCAGTATTATAGTAGTTATATTCTTGTACATAGGGGCAGTATTATAGTAGTTATATTCTTGTACATAGGGGCAGTATTATATAGTTATATTCTTGTATATAGGGCAGTATTATAGTAGTTATATTCTTGTACATAGGAGCAGTATTATAGTAGTTATATATTCTTGTACATAGGGCAGTATTATAGTAGTTATATTCTTGTACATAGGGGCAGTATTATAGTAGTTATATTCTTGTATATAGGGCAGTATTATAGTAGTTATATTCTTGTACATAGGAGCAGTATTATAGTAGTTATATTCTTGTACATAGGAGCAGTATTATAGTAGTTATATTCTTCTACATAGGAGCAGTATTATAGTAGTTATATTCTTGTACATAGGAGCAGTATTATAGTAGTTATATTCTTGTACATAGGAGCAGTATTATAGTAGTTATATTCTTGTACATAGGAGGCAGTATTATAGTAGTTATATTTTTACATAGGAGCAGTATTATAGTAGTTATATTCTTGTACATAGGAGCAGTATTATAGTAGTTATATTCTTGTACATAGGAGCAGTATTATAGTAGTTATATTCTTGTACATAGGAGGGAGTATTATAGTAGTTATATTCTTCTACATAGGAGCAGTATTATAGTAGTTATATTCTTGTACATAGGAGCAGTATTATAGTAGTTATATTCTTGTACATAGGAGCAGTATTATAGTAGTTATATTCTTGTACATAGGAGGCAGTATTATAGTAGTTATATTCTTCTACATAGGAGCAGTATTATAGTAGTTATATTCTTGTACATAGTGGCAGTATTATAGTAGTTATATTCTTGTACATAGGAGGCAGTATTATAGTAGTTATATTCTTCTACATAGGAGCAGTATTATAGTAGTTATATTCTTGTACATAGGAGCAGTATTATAGTAGTTATATTCTTCTACATAGGAGCAGTATTATAGTAGTTATATTCTTGTACATAGTGGGCAGTATTATAGTAGTTATATTCTTGTACATAGGAGGCAGTATTTAGTAGTTATATTCTTCTACATAGGAGCAGTATTATAGGAGTTATATTCTTGCACATAGGGGCAGTATTATAGTAGTTATATTCTTGTACATAGGGGCAGTATTATAGTAGTTATATTCTTGTACATAGGGGCAGTATTATAGTAGTTATATTCTTTACATAGGGCAGTATTATAGTAGTTATATTCTTGTACATAGGGCAGTATTATAGTAGTTATATTCTTGCTACATAGGGGCAGTATTATAGTAGTTATATTCTTGACATAGGGTATATTATAGTAGTTATATTCTTCTACATAGGAGCATATCTAGTAGTTATATTCTTGTACATAGGCAGTATTATAGTAGTTATATTCTTGCACATAAGAGCAATTTTTTTGTAAAAAACCAAACAAATACAAATATACTGACATTCCTCCATAATATAAATTCACTTGATTGTACATCTTCATTACATATCCGATTAACATATAAAATTATCTTAAAGAGTCCATACACCTGGTTGGAAAAAAAAAACAAAAAAAAAAAAACATCATATTTCAACCCAGTGACACATCCTTCCATAACTTAACATTTCCTAATGATTTTATCTATCTGGGCTCGGACATTATGTGGTTGACAGCGTCACAGATCTGAGTCGGAGTTATTCTGGTCACCGCCGGTCTCCATTTCAGACTCTACCCGAGAGCCCTCAGGTAATGGCTTCCGCTTGGGCGGAGGACAGTCCTCTACGTCCCTATCAAACTCTGCGTCAATTCTTCTAAGGTCATCCTCAAAATCACCGTCAGACTCAGACAGAACACCAAACCTATTAGATAAGTCCATTACACCTGCAGAACTCTGGACCTTCTTCCTGGCTCCTTGGCCAGTGTCATACTCCTTCTCAGGTTTACGGGAGGTCTTGTCCTTTTTCTTCCTTTTAGTCTGAGACACAGATGGTAGTACTGAAGTAATGCTTCCCTGTGACTGCTGCCCCTGAGGGACAACCTCCATACTTCCCTGTGCACCCTCTGAACCCTGCTGCTCTGGTGTCACCTGAGTAGACCCCTGGTGGGCCTCCGGTCTGGCCAGTATTTCCCCTGACAGTAAAGCTGCCTCCTCCAGAATCTCTGCCCCTGCCACCAAATCCTCATCAGGATAGTCCTTACAGATATTGTGCCAGGCGTCAGGACAGTCCCTGTGAGGGTGACCGATCTTCCCACAGAGGTTGCACCTGATGTTCTGGCAGTCTGCAGCCACATGGCCGACCTCCCCACACAGGTTGCACTTCACCACAGTACACGTATTCGCCAGGTGACCCGCCTTGCCACATTTGAAGCACTTACGAGGCTGCCCAGGATAGAAACACACACCCCTCTCCCTCCCAATAAAGAAGGAGTTGGGTAAGTGGGCAGTGATATTATCGCACTGGCGCAGTTTCACCAAAACCCTCCACCCTCCCGTCCAGATACCATCATTGTCTCTGCTTTTGGTGAGGTCAGAGACCAGGTCACAATGCCTCCGGAGCCACACCACAATGTCCTGCGGGGGAACAGACTCATTCCAGAAGATGAGATTTACCGTAACGGTATCTGGCTTAGAGATAGGAATAAAGCTGAACTTACTCCAGCCCTCAGTGTCTCTAAACTTGGGGAAATTAGACCAAAACCTGTCCAGGTCATCATGAGCTTAAAGCTGACGTCATAGCCCTGCCTGTCTGGAAGATTAATCACCGCCAAGATGCTGACTGGCGCAAACCCCATCTGGCGACACAAGAGCTCCCTGACCACAAACCTTCTATCTGGCAGATCCTCCTTGGCACCTCTGTGCCGGAAACGCACAACGTTTCTCCGTTTAAACGCCTGGCCGGTATAATTGGCACCAGAGGTGAAGGACGGAGCGCCACGACTCCAGGCATTACTGGGGGGAACCTGCGGGGTCACACTAGGCTGACTGACGGGGTGAGGGTCTGCAGCAGGGGGGGCTTCTACACCTTGTGTGCTCGGAATTAAAGGGGGGAAATCACAGACATCATCATGAACATTGTTATCATCAACATCAATGTCACTATCAGACTGCGCAGCGTCCAGCAAAGATACTGTGCTCCCCCAAACCCCCGACCCCTCAGATACAGCGCGGTTATCCCCAGCATCAGAGCCCTGCTGGGCACCATCAGGAACTACCGGCACATGTCCACTGCCCAACTGTGGTGCATGGCATTCTGAGACTTGTAGTCCCTGTGCTGAAAAATGTCCATGCTGCTGCTTGGAATCTGCTGCAGGCGGCTGTACTGGGCATTCTGCGACTTGTTGTACCTCTACTGGAATGTGCCCTTCATGCTGCTGCTTGGAATCTGCTGCAGGCTGTTGTGCTGGGCATTCTGTGACTTGTTGTACCTCTGCTGGAATCTGCACTACATGCTTCTGCTTTGGATCTGCTGCAGGCAGTTTTGCTGGGCATTTTGAGACTTGTGGTACGTCTGCTGGGGTCTGTACTACAGGCTGCTGCTGGTGCGGCATTTGCCCCTTTTGGAAGCAGAAACTTGCAGGCTGCAGCACTGTCCGCACCTGCTTCTGGGGTCCACCTGGGACAATGTCTGACCTGGAACCTGCAGAGTTCTGCTTCTGTGAATTAAACAGTTCCTGGTTCCTATAAGTCTCCGCCAGGGGCCCCATCCTCTCTAGGACGCAGTCCATGTCCCTCACCACTTTTGCCAGCAATACACCCAGTGTGTTCAGAGTCTCATCATAAAAATCATGACTCCCGGGATTAATAGCCTTTAGCTTATAGCAAGTGTCTATCTGCATCTGTAGTGCGTCTTTCTGCTGCTGTAACTCACCGAACTTCTTGACTAGTCCTGGGATCTCCTCTGCGAGCTGAAGCTCAGGTGCACGCGGCGTCTCCTCCTGGGATCCTGCATTCAGCGATGTCCCCGGCTGCTTGAACCCAGACGTCTCCTTAATTTTCACCACCGCTGGTTTCATGGCTCCAGGCTCCACAGCACTTTTACTGCTGCCACCTGACTGCGACCGTGTGCGTCCTGACCGCGCCATACTGCCATGCTGCTGTAAGTTCTCCTGGATGGTTTGTCTTTCCAAAGAGTCCGTCTCTGCCTGGGAGCAGGAGAGGTGATCTGCACAGCTGGGGCTGATCTCAACTGTGCACCCGGCAGGAGCTGCTTGCTGACTGGGGAGTTACCTGACTTCACATTGTGCTGTAACCCTTCACTGACCGACACTTTTCCTTCTTGCTTCTTTGCTGGACTTGGAGAAGGTTTTCCTCCCAAAACTTTACTGACGGCTTTTTCCTCCTTCACAGAACTGCTGCAGCTTTGGCTCGCTGCATTCACTGCTCTGACAGTGGCTCTGGGATTAACATTCCCATTAGGAGAGGCCTGGGAGGCTTGTCCCAGTGTAGGCCGGAAGCCTGGGCCTTGCCTGGGGAGCTTCCCCGCCCAGGGTGGCCCCTCCCTGGGCTTGCTCCAGACATCAGGAGAGCTACAAACACACAACCTCTCAGCTAGGAGGCAGTATTATAGTATTATATTCTTGTACATAAAAGCAGTATTATAGTAGTATATTCTGTACATAGGGCAGTATTATAGTAGTTATATTCTTGTACATAGGAGCAGTATTATAGTAGTTATATTCTTGTACATAGGAGCAGTATTATAGTAGTTATATTCTTGTACATAGGGCAGTATTATAGTAGTTATATTCTTGTACATAGGAGCAGTATTATAGTAGTTATATTCTTGCACATAGGGGCAGTATTATAGTAGTTATATTCTTGTACATAGGGGCAGTATTATAGTAGTTATATTCTTGTATATAGGGGCAGATTATAGTAGTTATATTCTTGTACATAGGAGCAGTATTATAGTAGTTATATTCTTGTATATAGGGGCAGCATTATAGTAGTTATATTCTTGTACATAGGAGCAGTATTATAGTAGTTATATTTTTGTACATAGGGGCAGTATTATAGTAGTTATATCTTGTACATAGGAGCAGTATTATAGTAGTTATATTCTTGTACATAGGGGCAGTATTATAGTAGTTATATTCTTGTACATAGGAGCAGTATTATAGTAGTTATATTCTTGCACATAGGGGCAGTATTATAGTAGTTATATTCTTGTACATAGGGGCAGTATTATAGTAGTTATATTCTTGTATATAGGGGCAGCATTATAGTAGTTATATTCTTGTACATAGGAGCAGTATTATAGTAGTTATATTCTTGTATATAGGGGCAGCATTATAGTAGTTATATTCTTGTACATAGGAGCAGTATTATAGTAGTTATATTCTTGTACATAGGGGCAGTATTATAGTAGTTATATTCTTGTACATAGGAGCAGTATTAGTAGTTATATTCTGACATTGGAGCAGTATTATAGTAGTTATATTCTTGTATATAGGGCAGTATTATAGTGGTTATATTCTTGTACATAGGGGCAGTATTATAGTAGTTATATTCTTGTACATAGGAGCAGTATTATAGTAGTTATATTCTTCTACATAGGAGCAGTATTATAGTAGTTATATTCTTGTACATAGGGGTAGTATTATAGTAGTTATATTCTTGTACATAGGAGCAGTATTATAGTAGTTATATTCTTGTGCATAGGAGCAGTACTATAGTAGTTATATTCTTGTACATAGGAGCAGTATTATGTAGTTATATTCTTGTACATAGAGGCAGTATTATAGTAGTTATATTCTTGTACATAGGAGCAGTGTAGCATCGGCGTCCCGGCCCTCTGCCAGGCAGGGACGCCGTTCCCCTTACCAGCGCTCTGCGTCCTCAGCGCCCCCAGCGTCCTCAGCACCCCCAGCATCCTCGGCGTCCTCATTCCACCCTGCTGGGCCCGCGCGCTCCTTCCCTGCTGCTGGACTTGGGCGCGCGCCCGCGCCCTCCCCCGCTCTTAAAGGAGCCGCGCGCATTTTCCAAATTAGTCTCCGGCCAATGCCGGAGGACTCCACCCTATATTAAGGGCTTCCTCCTTAATGGAGGTGCCCGAGCAATGATGCTGTTGCACTGTATAACTCTGCTTCAGCCCTCAGCTCCTGTTTCCAGTTGCCTGCCTGTTACCCGTCTGTTTGCTGCCTGCCATCTGACTGCAGCCCTCCCCGGAGGTTCGGACATCACCTGCAGTGATCCCCGGCGATTACAGAGACTCTTGCCTGCTCACTTGGGAGCGATCATCTGCCATCCGACTGCAGCTCTATCCGAAGTTCGGACTTCATCAGCAGTGATCACCGGCTACTTCAGAGACTCTTGCCTGCTCACTTGGGAGCGATCATCTGCCATCCGACTGCAGCTTTATCCGAAGGTTCGGACATCTCCAGCAGTGATCACCGGCTACTCCAGAGATTCCTGCCTGCTCGCTTGGGAGCGATCATCTGCCATCAGACTGCAGCCTACCAGGAGGCTCCAACATCTCAGGTCGTATAAGCCTGTCTATTCAGAAACTGTCCTGGTCACTTACTGTGACAACCTGCCTGTCCAGAGACTGCCCTGGTCACTTGCTGTGACAACCTGCCTGTCCAGAGACTGCCCTGGTCACTTGCTGTGACAACCTGCCTGCCCAGAGACTGCCCCGGTCACTTGCTGTGACAACCTGCCTGCCCAGAGACTGCCCTGGTCACTTGCTGTGACAACCTGCCTACCCAGAGACTGCCCTGGTCACTTGCCGTGACAACCTGCCTACCCAGAGACTGCCCTGGTCACTTGCCGTGTGACAAACCTACCTACCCATGAGACTGCCCCTGGTCACTTCCCGTGAATTCCTGTCCGTATTCCCCGGGCGCCACCTGCTCTCTTACAAGTATACTGTCTTGTATAATAAAGCTCAGTGGTTTCACCTACCAGACCCGTTACAGTTTGCTCGGGCCATGGAACCCGGTGGCACCCAAACCCCTTCACTCCCGGAATTGTGTCATGAACTATCTCGCCAGAGGTCGCAACAGGAGGCCATCCTGGGTCACCTGCGGAACGTCAATTCCCGCCTGGACACTCTGAATTCATCACCAGCAACCACCGCTGGAGCCATGACTCATAATCCGGCAGCCTCGCTGCTTCCCAATTCCGTGGTTTCCATTCCCGGACCCCGACTTTCAGCTCCTCCTAGGTTTGGAGGCGACCCTGCTCTGGCTCGTGGTTTTATTAACCAGTGCACCCTGCATTTCGAACTCCTGGCACACCAGTTTAACTCTGACCGGGCCAAAATTGCCTTCATCATGTCCCATCTCACCGGAGAGGCTCTGGCCTGGCTTAATCCTCTCTGGGAGAGAGAAGATCCTCTGGTATCTGACCTGCCTGCTTTTCTCTCGGCCTTCCGGAAGGTATTCGACGAACCTGGACGGAAGACCTCCTCTGCATCATCTCTGTTGCGTCTCCGTCAGGAGAGTCTCACCGTTGGTCAATATGCCATACGGTTCCGTACTCTAGCCTCAGAGTTGGCTTGGGACAATAACGCCCTGATTTCGGTCTTCTGGGAGGGTCTGTCCGGCCGTATTAAAGATGAACTTGCCGGTCGGGACATTCCAACCTCCCTTGATGATTTAATAAATCTTGCCAATCGAATTGATCTACGGTTCCAGGAACGTGCCAAAGAGGTCACCCGTGAGAGAGGGTTTCCTCGTCTTGCACCCTCGTTTCAGAGACCTATAACCCCTTCCGTTTCTCCCCAGATGCACACTGCTGAGCCTATGCAGGTCGACCAGACCAAGATGGTCAAAGCCCGTCAGGACTCACGCCGTGCCGAGAGGAGTTGCTTCTACTGTGGCAGTAAGGAGCACTGGATCCGTACCTGTCCGGAGAGGTCGGGAAACGCCTGTGTCTAGGTTCGCTCGGAGAGGTCCACCTAGACCAGAATAAATCCTCTTCATCTCTGCTGCTGTCTGTCTCTATTCTCATCGGTAAGAACCGTTACTTCGAACTGGCCCAACTTGATTCTGGAGCAGCTGGGAATCTAGTTTCACAGGCTCTAGTAGAGAAGTATCGCATTCCCACCAAACCTCTGGTTGAACCAGTATCTGTTGCTGCTGTGGATGGGGGTCTCCTACCTCGTCCCATCCAACTTATCACCGAAGCTATAACCCTGCAGGTGGGAATGTTGCATTCTGAGAGCATCTCGTTTCATGTTTTACCTGGACTCTCTCATGCTTTCTTACTAGGTCTGCCTTGGCTCCAAAAACATGCACCCGTGCTCGACTGGCAGAATGGAGAGATTCTTCGCTGGGGACAGGACTGTCATAAAACGTGTCTGGTGCCTGTCCATCCCGTCCGTTCTTCTCCTACACCTGCTAATCTACCTGGACTCCCGATTCCATATTGGTCATTCGCGGATGTCTTTAATAAAAAGGAAGCAGAGACATTACCCCCGCATAGACCATATGATTGCCCGATCGACCTGCTACCCGGTACTACGCCTCCCCATGGGCGTATTTACCCATTGTCCGCTGCAGAGACCAGGTCGATGTCAGAATATATCGAGGAGAATTTAGCGAAAGGATTCATCCGTAAATCTACCTCCCCCGCGGGAGCAGGTTTCTTTTTTGTAAAAAAGAAAGACGGATCTCTCCGTCCCTGTATTGACTACAGAGGCCTAAATTTGATCACAGTGAAGAATAAGTACCCTCTTCCGCTCATTCCGGAGTTGTTTGATCGTCTTAGAGGGGCTAGAGTCTTCACTAAACTGGATCTTCGTGGAGCATACAACCTGGTTCGTATCCGTCGAGGAGATGAATGGAAGACGGCATTCAACACCCGGGATGGCCACTACGAGTATCTGGTTATGCCCTTTGGTCTCTGTAATGCTCCAGCAGTCTTTCAGGAGTTGGTCAATGACATCTTCCGGGACCTCCTCTACTCCTGCGTTGTGGTGTACCTTGACGACATCTTGGTCTTCTCTCCGGATCTCAGTCTCACCGGAGGGATGTTCGTCAGGTTCTGCTCAGGCTCAGGCAGAATCACCTCTTCGCCAAATATGAGAAGTGCCTCTTTGAGCAGACTCGCTTCCGTTTCTGGGCTACATTATCTCTCAGACAGGCCTACGAATGGATCCGGAGAAACTGTCTGCCATCGAGAAGTGGCCCCGACCAGAGGGGTTGAAGGCCATTCAGCGGTTCCTGGGATTCGCTAACTATTACCGTCTCTTCATACCGCACTTCTCTTCCAGGACTGCTCCAATCTCAGCGCTCACCCGCAAGGATGCTAACCCCAAACAGTGGACGCCCGAAGCAGAGGAGGCCTTTCTTTCCTTGAAACAAGCCTTCTCTTCCGCTCCAGTGCTGCATCGCCCGGACGGCAACAAGCAGTTCTTCCTGGAGGTGGACGCTTCCTCTGCTGGAGCCGGAGCGGTACTTACTCAAAAATCTTCATCCGGGAAGATGGTTTCCTGTGGTTTCTTCTCCAAACTCTTCTCCTCTCCGAGCGCAACTACTCATAGAATCAGAGTTTTGCCATTAAATGGCATTGAGAGTGGCGTTACTACTCGAGGGCTCTCATCGGTATCATCTACAAACACAAAATCTGTCTTACCTTGCATGCTCAGAGACTTAACCCTCGCAAGCCGGTCCGTTTTGCCGTTTTGATTTCTCTTGCATTCGCCGCTGACAAACTCAGCGATGCTTGTCCGGTCTTCCTGTGTCGGATCTCGAAGATGAGCCTAAATCATCGATCCCAAAGGATGCAGTGCCCGTGAGTCTAAACCTCCCCAGGAAGACGTTCGTATCAGAACTGATCGAAGAGACTTCTACATGGGTCATTGTCTATCTCTGGCCACGTGGTCGAAAGACCCTTCCAAACTTCTTACCCCGGCATACAAAAACATAACTGGATGCCTTGCCCGCCTTCCGGTGTCATCCAAGATCGCTAACATTCTGATCCCAGAGTGTGTGTGTTGGCTGCCTGTGGTCTACACCTGTCCCCTGGTCAACAAGTTCCGTATCAGAGACCCGATGGAGAATCCTAAGCGGCCGCTCATTCCGTCTCTCGCTGTGCCACGCTGGTCTAGAACAATAGACCACTGACCTCTCATTACCCGGATATTGGTGGCCCTCTCCTGCACAAGGATCGTAACGATTGTCTTCTGCTGTGTGTCGCTGGACCGCAACAATTTCTCCGAGACACCTGCCTGCCGGCCGTCTTCTTCCGCTTCCTTACCGCTGCTCCCTGGCAACATATAGCCATGGACTTCATTACGGATCTGCCCGTCTCTGCCGGTTGTACGGTCATTTGGGTGGTCGCTGACCGCTTTTCCAAGATGGCTCACTTCATTCCTCTGCCAGGTCTTCCGTCTGCACCCGAGTTGGCTAAAGACTTTATCCGCCACATCTTCCGTCTCCATGGTTTGCCTCGTCACATTGTGTCGGATCGTGGGGTACAGTTCACTTCACGTTTCTGGAGAGCTACTTGTAAGTTACTAGACGTCACCTTGGATTTCTCCTCCGCTTACCACCCACAGTCCAATGGACAAGTTGAGCGAATAAATCAGAATCTGACCAGCTATCTCCGACACTTCGTTAATGCTCATCATTCTGATTGGGTGGAGCTCCTGCCTTGGGCCGAATTCTCTTACAATAATCACGAGAGCGAATCGTCCACCAAGTCTCCGTTTTTTATAGTCTTCGGTCAGCACCCTCGGATTCCTGTCCCCGTTTCCATCTCTGTGGACAATCCAGCTGCGGAATTCTGGTTAGAGAATTCTCCTCCATCTGGGAGAGTACCCGGTCCGCACTCATTCAGTCATCCGAGCGCATGAAAAGACATGCTGACAAGAAACGTCTGGATCCTCCTCAATTCCGTCCTGGGGACAAAGTCTGGCTTTCGTCCAAATATGTTCGGCTCAAAATTCCTTCCTACAAGTTAGGTCCTCGGTTTATCGGTCCTTTTGAGGTCATCAGGCAGATCAACCCAGTGTCCTATAAACTGAAACTCCCGGCCAATTTGCGAATTCCTAACTCTTTTCATGTGTCTCTCCTCAAACCTGTGGTACTTAACTCTTTTTTCAAGTCTACAGGTACACCTCCTGCTCCAGTGTCTGCTGATGATGAATTTGAGGTAGAGAACATTCTGGCCACAAAAAGGGTAGGAAGAAAGACTTATTTTTTGGTGGATTGGAAGGAGTTTGGTCCTGAGGAGAGAACGTGGGAGCCTCGGGAGAACATCCATGCCCCTCTCATCCTAGCTAAATTTCTTTCTGGCCTAAAGAGGGGGGGGCCTAGAGGGGGGGTACTGTAGCATCGGCGTCCCGGCCCTCTGCCAGGCAGGGACGCCGTTCCCCTTACCAGCGCTCTGCGTCCTCAGCGCCCCCAGCGTCCTCAGCGCCCCCAGCGTCCTCAGCACCCCCAGCATCCTCGGCGTCCTCATTCCGCCCTGCTGGGCCCGCGCGCTCCTTCCCTGCTGCTGGACTTAGGGCGCGCGCCCGCGCCCTCCCCCGCTCTTAAAGGAGCCGCGCGCATTTTCCAAATTAGTCTCCGGCCAATGCCGGAGACTCCACCCTATATTAAGGGCTTCCTCCTTAATGGAGGTGCCCGAGCAATGTTGTTGTTGCACTGTATAACTCTGCTTCAGCCCTCAGCTCCTGTTTCCAGTTGCCTGCCTGTTACCCGTCTGTTTGCTGTCTGCCATCTGACTGCAGCCCTCCCCGGAGGTTCGGACATCACCTGCAGTGATCCCCGGCGATTACAGAGACTCTTGCCTGCTCACTTGGGAGCGATCATCTGCCATCCGACTGCAGCTCTATCCGAAGGTTCGGACTTCATCAGCAGTGATCACCGGCTACTTCAGAGACTCTTGCATGCTCACTTGGGAGCGATCATCTGCCATCCGACTGCAGCTTTATCCGAAGGTTCGGACATCTCCAGCAGTGATCACCGGCTACTCCAGAGATTCCTGCCTGCTCGCTTGGGAGCGATCATCTGCCATCAGACTGCAGCCTACCAGGAGGCTCCAACATCTCAGGTCGTATAAGCCTGTCTATTCAGAAACTGTCCTGGTCACTTACTGTGACAACCTGCCTGTCCAGAGACTGCCCTGGTCACTTGCTGTGACAACCTGCCTGTCCAGAGACTGCCCTGGTCACTTGCTGTGACAACCTGCCTGCCCAGAGACTGCCCCGGTCACTTGCTGTGACAACCTGCCTGCCCAGAGACTGCCCTGGTCACTTGCTGTGACAACCTGCCTACCCAGAGACTGCCCTGGTCACTTGCCGTGACAACCTGCCTACCCAGAGACTGCCCTGGTCACTTGCCGTGACAACCTGCCTACCCAGAGACTGCCCTGGTCACTTCCCGTGAATTCCTGTCCGTATTCCCCGGGCGCCACCTGCTCTCTTACAAGTATACTGTCTTGTATAATAAAGCTCAGTGGTTTCACCTACCAGACCCATTACAAGCAGTATTATAGTAGTTATATTCTTGTGCATAGGGGGCAGTATTATAGCAGTTATATTCTTGTACATAGGGGCAGTATTATAGTAGTTATATTCTTGTACATAGGAGCAGTATTATAGTAGTTATATTCTTGTGCATAGGGGCAGTATTATAGCAGTTATATTCTTGTACATAGGGGCAGTATTATAGTAGTTATATTCTTGTACATAGGGGCAGTATTATAGTAGTTATATTCTTGTACATAGGAGCAGTATTATAGTAGTTATGTTCTTGTATATAGGGGCAGTATTATAGTAGTTATATTCTTGTATATAGGGGCAGTATTATAGTATTTATATTCTTGTACATAGGAGCAGTATTATAGCAGTTATATTCTTGTATATAGGGGGCAGTATTATAGTAGTTATATTCCTGTACATAGGGGGCAGTATTATAGTAATTATATTCTTGTACATAGGAGCAGTATTATATTTTTGTGTAAAGGGCCTGGTATTGTGATTTCCTCATGGTTTCTCACCTTGTGCTTTTCATGTACTCCTCCTTGGTCTCCTTCTTTCCTCTCTGCCGTGGTTTTAGGTTCTGTAGGGTCAGGGAGTGGGTCTGTGTGCACCACTGGGAGAGTGTGAGCAAAAACTGCAGGAGAACAAAATAATATTAGTAAACATGTAATACACGTGGACGGTTATAGCAGTGACTGTATTGGGGAGTGCCTCTCATTCTTTCAATCGTGGCACCATGGTGGAGACTTCTTTGAGTAAGTCCCTATCCACTTCCATCACATGGTGCCACGGTTGATAGGAGGAGTAAACTGATTTTGCAGTTTTCCAGGCGCAGTCATCTCACAGGTTGTGTGTATAGGGATCAGAGCCGTATGGGGAGAACACTAGTGGGGGTTAAGGCTTCCCCTGGAGAGCTAATTTAAGCACAATTTCCATCAATATGGTTGGTGGTCTTGTCTGCAGTAGGAGACTATTACATCTAGTTACAGAGATGAAGACATAAAATCAATACCACTGTGTGTAATGAGAGGAGCGGCCATGTTGGATCTGGTGACCCAGTCCCTTCTGATCAGCGGCTTTGTACCCCAGACCCCAATAAGAGGCATCTAATGAATGCCTCCGCCATCACTCACCTTGGGGGTCACCCTGGCATTCTCAAGGAAAACCCGAGTCCACACTGCCGGATGGCGAGCCACAAACTTCCAGTCCCTGCTAACCTCAGCCACGCGCAGCAGAGTCTTGGTATCGAGGTAGGTGAATATACAAAATAACGCCGCCCGCATCTTCAGGATCTCGGGGCTGATGACTTCATTGGTCCGGGACGGGCTGCCCTTATCCGGCCTCAGCATCCTCCTATCATAGCGACCTGGAGGGGAGAAGACCGCGAACAAAGGTGATCAGTGTACGCTGTCGGCTGCTACCACACTGCGCTGTGATTTCACAGCTGCTCGCAGGCAGGACCGACCCTTCGGCTGGTAGGCCCCCGATGAGCGGTTGGTGTTGAGGTCCGCAGAGCCGATGCTGTCCTGCTCCCAGACTTCCGCCTCTGACTCGGTGGTCCTAGATCCCACATCTGAAATGTCCCCCTCGTCCCCCTCGCTGTTTCTGTACGGCCGGCGGTGCCAGTTCTGGATGGCCTGCCTGCGGAGACCGGAGCTGCGGTTGTTGTTGTTCCTCTCGAAGCTGCTGTCAGCAACATTACTGTTGCCGGAGTAGTGGTGCCCCTCCAAACCGTCGTCCACCGGGAACTGCTCAGCACCATCACTGTCGTAACAGCCCGAGCTCTGAGAGACGGTCTTCACCCGGCCCGAGACCCTGAGAACAGAAGATGATGAAAGCCAGGACATCACATGTGCAGGTGCACAGCGACTGCATCAGCAGAACAGTGAGTGCAGCTCTGGAGTATAATACAGGATGTAACTCAGGATCAGTAATGTAATGTATGTACACAGTGACTGCACCAGCAGAATAGTGAGTGCAGTTCTGGGGTATAATACAGGATGTAACTCAGGATCAGTAATGTAATGTATGTACACAGTGACTGCACCAGCAGAATAGTGAGTGCAGCTCTGGAGTATAATACAGGATGTAACTCAGGATCAGTAATGTAATGTATGTACACAGTGACTGCACCAGCAGAATAGTGAGTGCAGCTCTGGAGTATAATACAGGATGTAACTCAGGATCAGTAATGTAATGTATGTACACAGTGACTGCACCAGCAGAATAGTGAGTGCAGCTCTGGGGTATAATACAGGATGTAACTCAGGATCAGTAATGTAATGTATGTACACAGTGACTGCACCAGCAGAATAGTGAGTGCAGTTCTGGGGTATAATACAGGATGTAACTCAGGATCAGTAATGTAATGTATGTACACAGTGACTGCACCAGCAGAATAGTGAGTGCAGCTCTGGAGTATAATACAGGATGTAACTCAGGATCAGTAATGTAATGTATGTACACAGTGACTGCACCAGCAGAATAGTGAGTGCAGCTCTGGAGTATAATACAGGATGTAACTCAGGATCAGTAATGTAATGTATGTACACAGTGACTGCACCAGCAGAATAGTGAGTGCAGCTCTGGGGTATAATACAGGATGTAACTCAGGATCAGTAATGTAATGTACGTACACAGTGACTGCTCCAGCAGAATAGTGAGTGCAGCTCTGGGGTATAATACAGGATGTAACTCAGGATCAGTAATGTAATGTACGTACACAGTGACTGCACCAACAGAATAGTGAGCGCAGCTCTGGGATATAATACAGGATGTAACTCAGGATCAGTAATGGAATGTATGTACACAGTGACTGCACCAGCAGAATAGTGAGTGCAGCTCTGGAGTATAATACAGGAGGTAACTCAGGATCAGTAATGTAATGTATGTACACAGTGACTGCACCAGCAGAACAGTGAGTGCAGCTCTGGAGTATAATACAGGATGTAACTCAGGATCAGTAATGTAATGTACGTACACAGTGACTGCACCAGCAGAATAGTAAGTGCAGCTCTGGGGTATAATACAGGATGTAACTCAGGATCAGTAATGCAATGTATGTACACAGTGACTGCACCAGCAGAATAGTGAGTGCAGCTCTGGGGTATAATACAGGATGTAACTCAGGATCAGTAATGTAATGTATGTACACAGTGACTGCACCAGCAGAACAGTGAGTGCAGCTCTGGGGTATAATACTGGATGTAACTCAGGATCAGTAATGTATGTACACAGTGACTGCACCAGCAGAACAGTGAGTGCAGCTCTGGGGTATAATACAGGATGTAACTCAGGATCAGTAATGTATGTACACAGTGACTGCACCAGCAGAATAGTGACTGCAGCTCTGGGGCATAATACTGGATGTAACTCAGGATCAGTAATGTAATGTATGTACACAGTGACTGCACCAGCAGAATTGTGAGTGCAGCTCTGGGGCATAATACTGGATGTAACTCAGGATCAGTAATGTAATGTATGTACACAGTGACTGCACCAGCAGAATAGTGAGTGCAGCTCTGGGGCATAATACTGAATGTAACTCAGGATCAGTAATGTATGTACACAGTGACTGCACCAGCAGAATAGTGAGTGCAGCTCTGGGGTATAATACAGGATGTAAGTCAGGATCAGTAATGTAATGTATGTACACAGTGACTGCACCAGCAGAATAGTGAGTGCAGCTCTGGAGTATAATACAGGATGTAACTCAGGATCAGTAATGTAATGTATGTACACAGTGACTGCACCAGCAGAATAGTGAGTGCAGCTCTGGGGTATAATACAGGATGTAAGTCAGGATCAGTAATGTAATGTATGTACACAGTGACTGCACCAGCAGAATAGTGAGTGCAGCTCTGGAGTATAATACAGGAGGTAACTGAGGATCAGTAATGTAATGTATGTACACAGTGACTGCACCAGCAGAATAGTGAGTGCAGCTCTGGAGGATAATACAGGATGTAACTCAGGATCAGTAATGTAATGTATGTACACAGTGACTGCACCAGCAGAATAGTGAGTGCAGCTCTGGGTATAATACAGGATGTAACTCAGGATCAGTAATGTAATGTATGTACACAGTGACTGCACCAGCAGAATAGTGAGTGCAGCTCTGGGGCATAATACAGGAGGTAACTCAGGATCAGTAATGTAATGTATGTACACAGTGACTGCACCAGCAGAATAGTGAGTGCAGCTCTGGGGTATAATACAGGAGGTAACTCAGGATCAGTAATGTAATGTATGTACACAGTGACTGCACCAGCAGAATAGTGAGTGCAGCTCTGGGGCATAATACAGGATGTAACTCAGGATCAGTAATGTATGTACACAGTGACTGCACTGCACATGGTAATTTCAGCAGCAGAATGGAAGGAAAGGAGCCACACTAGTAATGACTAGTGGGTAGGCGGAGCCCAGATAGGATTGACACCTCAGATTATAAAGAGTGTTGACCGGCCCCTCCAGCTCGGGCTCCTCCTACTCCTGCTTCTTCAGTATAAAATTTGAGGTCTCAGAGGATGGTCGCTGCTGGAAGCAGCTCCTCAGAAGATTTTATTATTTTTTATCGGACAAGAGACTTGGATCACCAGAAGTGGTCTAGAGGTCTCAGGGGTCTCAGAGCTGCTGGACCCCCACCTCTCCCTTGGCGGATCTGTATTACCCTAATGGTGGTCCCTGCAGTTTCACACCGGCCCTGGGGGATGAGGATTGCTTCCCTGGCGGGGACGTAAACCGCACATCGGGGGTCACTGCGTTCCCCGCCCGGGGGGGGAAGCGATGGGCACAGCGCCACAAACCCCTGGGGGTCCCTGTGGCGCTCGGCTGGTGAGTACGGCATTTTTATGTGAATGTGTGTGTGCTCTCAGTGGCTGCTGCGGCAGCCGCTGGTACATGTACTAGATGACATGTTTGGTGACTGTATTTTATGTCCGCAGGCAGATACCTGCAGGACTGAGGAGAGCAGAGAGCGAGGAGTTCGCGCTCTTTTCTGAAGCCGGAGGGGGGGCGTGGCTTCACGCTTCCCGCTCTTTTTTGAAGCCGGAGGGGGGCGTGGCTTCACGCTTCCCGCTCTTTTTGTGACAGGAATCGCTCTGAGGAGACTGCAGCTTCACTGTCCTTCTCTTCCGGCTTCTCTCAGCGCGGCGGCCATTAGAGAGGCTCCGGGCTCCTCATGCTCTGCTCCTCCTGTTTAAGGTATACTTTCACCGAGGCCAGCTGGGTGAGTGAATATCATCACCCCACAGCGCAGAACCTATCTGTGTTCCAAGTGACAGATAGCGTTTATCTGCAGCCGCGTTCTCTTCTAGAGACCTGGGACTCGCACACTCCTTTTATTTTATATAGGGAGTTGGCGGCATTAACCCCTATGAAGGGTTAACCCTTTCAGCAATAACCGCCGCAGGTTCTACCCGGTAGGGATCAGAACGCAGGAGGTTATTTATATATGAGAGATAGCTGGGGTAACTCTCTTCTTTAAGAGCTTTAACCCTTCAACGTACTTGCTCAGTCTGCTTAGTAACCACACTGTACCAGTTACTAACAGGGTTTTCACCTGCCATTTACTGCTGACATGTCGGTTCAGGGTCCGGAAGGTGCGGACCATCTGCCAGATCCGCTACAGGATCAGTCGCAAGTATCTGATACGCAGACTTCGACGGCATCAAGCGCTGCGATTTACAGCGATACCAAATTAGATGCCATTGCTCAGTCAATTAATGGCTTGTCTGACCTTTTAGGTCAGTGGGTGTCAGCTAGATCCTCTCATGACAGGAAGCGGCGCAGGCCGGTGCCATCTTTTCCGCGTAGCGAATCAGAGGTATCTGATATGGAATGCGGACAGGGTTCTCCTTCAAACTCAGAAGGGGAGTTATCCGATTCGGATAAGGAGGATCGGCAGGGACATTCTTTCTCTCTTGTGAGCCGAACAGAGGCTTTAATTGAAGCTATGAGAGAGGCGTTACAGTTACCGGAGGAGGTAACTACACGGCCTGGTAAGTCGGGCCGCATGTACCAGGAGTACCATAAGTCGCGGTCAACATTACCGGCTCTGGAAGAGCTTAATACGGTAGTGGAGAAGGAACGTCTGTGTCCAGATAAACGTTTTCAAGGGACACGGTTCTTTGAAGCATTATATCCGTGTTCAACGGAATTGACGGATAATTGGATTCCTTCTCCTGAAGTGGATGTTCCTTTATCCCAGCTTAGTAAATCCTCATTGCTTCCGGTTAAAGGGAAAGCGAGTCTGCAAGAGCCGCTGGACAGAAAAACGGAGATGGCGGCGAAATCCATCTATGAAGCTGCAGGTCATGGATTCAGAGCAGTACTAGGATCCATGTGTGCTTCTAAGGCTTCCCTGTGCTGGTTGGTCCGTTTACGGAAGGCGTTGCAAAATAGATCTCCATTATCCGAGATAGATGGACTTCTCGATTTATTGGAGACTGCAGCCCGATATAGCTGTGATGCAGGTCTGGATACTGCGTCATTATTATCCAGGACGCAATCCTCAGCGGTCACAGTCAGAAGAGTACTGTGGCTTAGACAGTGGACCGGGGACGCGGTTTCCAAGCAGGGTTTACTGTCTTTAGCCTACAAGGGTGGTCAGCTATTTGGATCTGATCTCACAGAGCTGATTGCCAAGGCAAAGGCTAAAGAAGCGGCTTTACCACAGCGAAGGGCTATGGCTTCTACGTCTGGCAGACCTAGTACCGGTAATGGTCGGCGGTATTTTCGGTCTAGGGGACGATCCGGTCAGTCTTCTTGGGGATCGGGTCGTCCCTCTTTTTCGGGAAAGAAGTCTTCTCAGAAATCCCGCACCCCTTGGAAACAAAGTTTCCGTCAAGACAAGCGGGAAACTGACAAGAAGCCCGCCAAGGCAGACTGACGCCAGGTCCTCACTCGAGGGCTCTCGAGTGGGGGGTCGCCTGCTCCAATTCAAGGCGAATTGGATTTCCTGCGTTCCGGATTCCTGGGTAACGCGAGTTGTGTCGGCAGGCTATTTCATAGAGTTTTCTTCTCGACCCCCGGACAGTTTTTGCCAGTCTCGCATTCCGTCAGAGCCCGAGCTATTTGCCGCTCTGCTGCGAGAGGTGGAATTCCTTCTGCAGAAGGGTGTAGTAATACCGGTTCCGACAGAGGATCGGGGAAAAGGTTTTTATTCAAATCTCTTTGTGGTCCCCAAAAAAGAGGACAAATTTCGTCCTATTCTGGATCTCAAAAGATTGAATCAGCATGTCCACACCCAAAAATTCCGCATGGAGTCACTTCGCTCCGTTGTGGCAACCCTGTCGCAGAACGACTTTCTGGTGTCAATCGACATTAGCGACGCTTATTTGCATGTTCCCGTCGGAAGGGCTCACCAGCGCTTCCTTCGTTTTGCCATAGGTCAGGACCATTACCAATTTGTGGCCCTGCCATTCGGCTTGGCTTCAGCGCCCAGAGTTTTTACAAAAATTCTAGCGCCTCTCATGGCAATTCTTCGAAGACAGGGAGTCACGATTATTCCCTATCTGGACGACCTTTTGATTGTGGCGTCCTCAAAGGAGGAGGCGGTGACGGCTCGCAATCTATCCCTTCAGCTCCTGGAGGACTTCGGGTGGCTGGTCAATTGGGAGAAGTCGTCTCTGGAACTGTCGCAGTCAATCCTGTTTTTGGGGATGCATTTCGACACGGTACGGGCAGTGGTGTCCCTACCTCCAGACAAGCGGGCATGTCTCCTTCGACATGTACAGACTATGAAGTCTTCGACAGCAATGTCCCTTTGGAAGTGTATGCGCCTTTTAGGTCTGATGGTGGCTTCCATGGAAGCGCTTCCGTTTGCCCAGTTTCATTCCAGAGGATCGGGGAAAAGGTTTTTATTCAAATCTCTTTGTGGTCCCCAAAAAAGAGGACAAATTTCGTCCTATTCTGGATCTCAAAAGATTGAATCAGCATGTCCACACCCAAAAATTCCGCATGGAGTCACTTCGCTCCGTTGTGGCAACCCTGTCGCAGAACGACTTTCTGGTGTCAATCGACATTAGCGACGCTTATTTGCATGTTCCCGTCGGAAGGGCTCACCAGCGCTTCCTTCGTTTTGCCATAGGTCAGGACCATTACCAATTTGTGGCCCTGCCATTCGGCTTGGCTTCAGCGCCCAGAGTTTTTACAAAAATTCTAGCGCCTCTCATGGCAATTCTTCGAAGACAGGGAGTCACGATTATTCCCTATCTGGACGACCTTTTGATTGTGGCGTCCTCAAAGGAGGAGGCGGTGACGGCTCGCAATCTATCCCTTCAGCTCCTGGAGGACTTCGGGTGGCTGGTCAATTGGGAGAAGTCGTCTCTGGAACTGTCGCAGTCAATCCTGTTTTTGGGGATGCATTTCGACACGGTACGGGCAGTGGTGTCCCTACCTCCAGACAAGCGGGCATGTCTCCTTCGACATGTACAGACTATGAAGTCTTCGACAGCAATGTCCCTTTGGAAGTGTATGCGCCTTTTAGGTCTGATGGTGGCTTCCATGGAAGCGCTTCCGTTTGCCCAGTTTCATTCCAGAGCCCTCCAAAGCCTCATTCTGAGTCATTGGGATCGATCGCAGATTGCACTGGATCGCAGTATCCTCATCTCTCGCAGGGTGCGAGAGTCCCTAAGTTGGTGGTCACGTCCAGGAACGTTATCACTGGGGAAGTCTTTCCTTCCTCCGAGGTGGTCGGTCATAACCACCGATGCCAGGCTGGGGGGGTGTCTGGAACGATCTCTGGGTTCAGGGAGTATGGTCATCGGAAGAGTCTGTTCTACCGATCAACATCTTGGAATTGAGGGCAATTTTCCTTTGCCTCCAACACTGGATGGTCCCTTTGAGCGGTCTACCAGTCCGAGTGCAGACAGACAACGCAACGGCGGTCGCGTATATCAACCACCAAGGCGGGACGAGGAGTTCCAGGCTCATGGTGGAAGTGTCTCGGATCCTGAATTGGGCCGAGGACAGAGTACCAGCCATCTCTGCGATTCACATTCCAGGAGTTCAGAATACCACGGCGGACTTCCTCAGTCGAGAGAAGATGGATCCCGGAGAATGGAGTCTTCATCCGGAGATCTTTGCACTGCTGTGCTCCCTTTGGGGAGTTCCCCAAGTGGATTTGATGGCATCCAGGTCCAATGCCAAGTTGCCGACCTTCATGTCCAGGTACAAGGACCCGAAGGCTGTGGCGGTGGATGCTCTGGTGACCCCGTGGGACCGATTCGAGCTAATCTATGTGTTTCCGCCGATATCCTTCCTCTGGTGCTGTGTCGGATCAGACTGGAGAGAATCCCGGCTATATTGATAGCCCCAGATTGGCCAAGGAGGACGTGGTTCTCGACACTGGTGTCGCTTTTGGCAGCACCGCCATTTCCACTTCCTCTTCGCCCGGACCTGTTAACCCAGGGTCCTGTCCGTCATCCGGACTTGAAGTCTCTGCGTTTGACGGCGTGGCTCTTGAGACCGAAATACTGACCCGTAGAGGTTTTTCAGCCGAAGTCATTGCCACTCTGCGAGCTGCCAGAGGTCCGGCTACTACTAGAATTTACCACAAGACCTGGGAAGCCTTCTTCTCGTGGTGTTTGGGTTCTTCAAGGAACCCGAGGATTTTTTCCATTCCCAATCTGTTGGCTTTTCTACAGTACGGGCTGGACAAGGGTTTGGCAGTTAGCACCCTGAGGGGTCAGGTTTCTGCCCTGTCCCTGTTGTTCCGGAAAGTTATCGCCTCGCGTAGGGACGTGCGCTCCTTTTTTCGCGGGGTAACCCGTCAGTTTCCGCCGCGGAAGGCACCTGTTTCTCCTTGGCGGCTCAACCTTGTCCTGGAGGCTCTTCAGCATGGGCCTTTTGAGCCAATGGATTCTGCTAACCTTTCTTTGCTTACTTGGAAGGTTGCCTTCCTAGTCGCAGTCACTTCTTTGAGAAGGGTTTCTGAGTTGGCGGCTCTTTCTTGCTCGCCTCCTTTCCTGGAATTTTACCCGGATCGAGTAGTGCTTCGCACACGGGGCGACTTTCTACCTAAGGTAGTGTCGCAATTCCATGTTAACCAGGATATTGTTTTGCCTTCACTTTGCCCGGGCCCGAGGAATGCAAAGGAACGGGTTTTGCACACATTGGATTTAGTGCGGGCCTTGAAGTTCTATTTGTCTGTTACTCAAGGTTTTAGGAAGTCAGACTCCTTGTTTGTTATTCCAGCAGGTCGTCGACGTGGTCAACGAGCTTCCAAGGACTCTATAGCTCGTTGGATTCGGTCAGCCATTTTGGAGGCTTACCGACTTAAAGGCGAACCTTGCCCGATTAAGATTCGTGCTCATTCCACGAGGGCTGTGGCCTCATCGTGGGCCTTTCATCAAGGGGCTTTGGCAGCTCAGCTCTGTCGAGCGGCGACTTGGCGCTCCGTCCACACGTTTACAAAGTTTTATAAGGTGGACGTCAGTGCTTCCGTTGATGCGGCCTTAGGACGCAGGGTCCTACAGGCGGCTGTAGTGTAAAGTTCTAGTTAACTTGTATTTGGCGCCTGTTGCGCATTTACCAAGGTTGTTGGGATTCTGCCTGTTTTTTCTTGGTTATATTCCCACCCTTAATTTTTGGACTGCTTTGGGACGTCCCACTAGTCATTACTAGTGTGTCTCCTTTCCTTCCATTCTGCTGCTGAAAGACGGATTTTGGTAAGAACTTACCTGTAAAATCCTTTTCAGCGAAGGAAGGAAAGGAGACACAGCACCCGCCCATGGCAGAAGTGTGTTGATGTGTTTTCAGATGCGGCGTGACCCTCTTCTGATAGCTATTATCTGGACTGAGGTTGACGCGCTACGGCTCCTTTCCAGCATTGCCAGCTCATCGCGGTGGTCAGGTCCAGTGAGTAGTACCTGGAACTGTGTGGTTTTTTGCCTACATGCATGCATAACCTGTATTCTTGCTTTTTCTCTGAAGTCCTTCAGAAGGGGTTATGTTGCTCCGCTGGTGATATTTGCTCTTCCCTAAGCTTTTGTACGACTGAAGAAGCAGGAGTAGGAGGAGCCCGAGCTGGAGGGGCCGGTCAACACTCTTTTTAATCTGAGGTGTCAATCCTATCTGGGCTCCGCCTACCCACTAGTCATTACTAGTGTGTCTCCTTTCCTTCCTTCGCTGAAAAGGATTTTACAGGTAAGTTCTTACCAAAATCCGTCTTTCTCCTATAATAACACATCACTACAGTGAGAATATGACGGACGGTCACTCAGACAGCGGCAGGATCCCTTACAATAGGTTCTGGATGACACTGGGAGTGATGGGCGGAGGAGAGCACAGTGTATGAGAGGAGCATTATTGCTCCCATATGTAATAATCCTCTGGATGAGCAGCCTGGG
>JARQOD010010825.1:0-25835 GCA_033576555.1 Oophaga sylvatica
CTTTTCCCGGGGACGTTCCTCTCCTTGCCATGCCCAGTCTAGTCGATGGTCAAAAATTTTTGGGGAAAGGATTTTAGATTCCAGGTTGTAAAAAATCATTACAATACTGATTAAATGGCAGGGCAAAACCCAGGGGAGGAACCCCGGGGGAACCATCAAAATTAAAATGCTCCCCGCTTGCTCCGTCAGTTTAAAAAAGGTACCCCACAAACCTGGTCTGAGGTATCCGGGGGTTTTGTCCTAAGGGGGAGTAAAAGGTTCTATGTATTATTCCTAACCCGTTTGTTCGTAAGTTTTTTTTAAATTTTTTCTGTTTCTGCCTATTTCCCCCTCATCAAAAGGGGAGTTTCCAGCTTGCATTTCCCGGGGCCCTATTCTTCCTTGCTTCTTAACAGCCACACTGAGCAATCAGTGCTTCAGAATCTACCTCAGTAACCTGGACTTGACCCCTTTTTAACCTTTGGGGATTGCTCCAGCTTTTCCTATGAGGAACTCTGAAGCACTTTGGACTCTAACCCTGTCTTTGAAAGCCCATTTTGCATGGATTACGGAACAAAAGAAATCCAAATTTTTTTTTTGGGGAGAGTGATTGCTGAGCTTGGATTATTGGGGCCTGTGTTCTCCTGTTTCTGTTCTAAAAACGTTGACTATTTCTCCAACTTGATGAAGTAATACAGGACTTTTCTATATCAAACCGTGACCCTGTGTTTTCATCCACCCAAAAAAAGAGCTATTGAACGTACTACATACATTACACCTGTCTCCCCTGAAGAAAATGGGGGGTAAACCCAAATTTTACAGAAAAACGGGACTCAAGTGGCAGAGCTAGCCCTATTTTTTAAGACAAACTCACCCAAAAGGGGAAAAAAAAACCCGTCATCCGATCAAGACACAAAGCTTTTTTTAATAAGTCCCCAATTCGGTTTGTTTTCTCATTTTTGACTTTGGCTGGGGATGAAAAGCCGAGGAGAAAAAAAAATGAACACCCATTTAGAACAAAAGTCCCCCAAAAAACTAAAAAAAAGGGACTCCTCGTAAACAATGTTCTAGGAATCCGTGAAAAAAGAACCCGTGCTAAAGGGAACAAGGGGACCAATTCAGAGGGGGAAGGAAATTTTTGGTAATGGCCAAATGATCTTTTTGGAAAATATACAAATTACCCAATGTGGCATTTTCTGAAAACAGGAAGGTCGGAAATAAAACCTAGGATAGGGGTCCATGGTTTTTGGGCACAGGCAATGGCATCAACAAACCCCTAGGCGAGAGAAGGGGTTGGGGCGAGCAATCCCCCCCCCGGGGTGCAAAAAACCCCGACTCACGTACAAGTAGCCACCAAAAGGACCGACAACCAGTCTCTGGTACCAAAATTCCGGGATCCCCCAATGCGGAACAATAAAAACTCAGACATACACTCTTTTTCCAGGGGCCGGACAAAAAATTTTTCCCAAAAGGGGGACACTCGGCCTATCCTCCTGACACCCCTCCAGAGCAAGTCTAAAATTTGGGGCGAGATGGGAAAGAACTAAACCCTCTTTAAAATAACAAAAGGGGTCAGATAACTCAGGAGAGTCCGAAAAAAAACCCCCGGAGGGCACCCCTTTAAATTTTTAGTGCCAGGAAAAAGGAAACCACAAATTAAAACGTGTGAAAAACAAGGCCCACCGGCCTGTTAGGTTGATCCTTGGCAGATTCCAGAAAAACCAGTTTTTATGGCCGTAAGGACCACCACCTTTTTTTGGGGCTCCTCCAGCCAATGTCTCCACTCTTCAAAACCCACTTCATGGCCATAACTCCCGATTACCCAGCAAATTGTTCATAGGGAAAATTTTGGGAAAAAAAAAGGCACGGGTTACTTTTAGAGGTCCGGATCTTTTTGGGACAAACGGACCTGCCCCAATTTCAAGCCCCAAACCCCACCCCAAAGGCAGAGAAACATCAGGCTGCAAACAGGGGGAAATGAAAATCTGCTTAAGTTCCTGAAATGCGAGTTTCCCGGGCCAATTACCACATCAGAACCCTTTCGGTAAATCTTAATGGTTAACAATTCCCGAAAATTACCAATAAATTTCGATAAAAATTGGCAAAACCCAAAAAATTTGAAGAGCCTTTTTGAAGTGGTTGGACCCAATCACAGAACCTGAACCTTTACCGGGTCCATTTCAATAACAAGGGGACAAAATGAATCCCCCAAAGAATCTTTTGTACCCAAAAAACCTTTGACCCTTCACAAAAAGAGCTTCTCTCTCAAAATCTGGAAAAAAGTTCGAAAATTTTCATGAGAGTCCCATCATTTTAAAAAATCAGATATCATCCAAATAAACAATCAGAAATTTGTCCCAAAATCCCCCAAAATGTCATTCATGAAGGACGGAAGACGGAAGAGCATTATGAGCCCCCAAAAGGCATCACTAGGTACTCAAAATCCCTTAGGGGTATTGAAAGCCGTCTTCCATTTCCCCGTGCTTAATGCGAATAAAAGGGTTTACCCCCCCCGAGGTCAAGCTTTTGGAAACCAAGTACGTTTTTACCCGGAAAAAGGTCAAATCAAGGGTAACGGGTATTTTTATTTCCAGTAATATGTTCAAGAGACATAATCAATCCGGGGCCTTAAGAACCATCTTTTTTTTGGGCCCCAAAGAAAAAACCCCCCCCTAAGGGGAGAGGATGGTCGATAACCTTCTCCAATGATTCCTTGATATAAGAGCGCATAGCGTCATGTTCAGGAAAGACAAGTTAAAAAAAGGCCCTTAGGGGGAAATTTCACCCCCACTAATTCAAAAACCGTCAAGCCCCCATGGGGGGGGAAGGTGCAGATTTACTTTCGCAAACACAAAAAATCAATCAAAAAATCAGGAACATCCTGAGCCTGGGGAGGTAGAAAAAACAGAAGTGTTGGTATTAAAACATTGGCACCCCAACTGGTTACAACACAGTATTTCCAATCCAAAACAGGATTAATGAGACTGTACCAAGGGAAACCCACACGTAATGTCATGCAGATTATACAGAACCAAAAATTGCAGCACTCCTGTGATCAGGTTCAACCCTCATTACACCTGATAAAAACTGGGGTTTAATTCTCAGCCAAAGGGTTGAATCGATCCCCAGTTAGGGAATAGACTTCTGTAGGGGTATCAGGGAAACCCACAACGTTTAGCAAAATCATAATCCACAGGTTAAATAGCTGCTCCAGAATCAACGAAAGCCTGATCAGAAAATGAGGACAGAGAGCATATCAAGTGACAGTTAATAAAACTTAGTCTGAACACTACCCAAGACAACTGAGCGGCAAAACGTCTTCCCCGCTTAGGCAGACTGAAATAGCATGAGAGGCATCACCACAGTAGAAACATAACCCATTTGCGCTTTCGAAACTCATGACGCTGTGCCCCAGACACCATCTATCACCACTGCATGGGTTCAGAAGCTGGTTCACAAGGCAACACCATTCCACGCATACTTCTCCCTCACGCAAACGTCTGTCAATTTGAATCGCTAATGACAAGAATCATTGAGACCAAGGGGACAGGGAATCCCACCATAACATCCTTTACATTATCTGATAGACCCTTCCGGAAAAGGGCTGCCAAAGCGTCGTCATTCCATTTGGTCAGGACTGCCCACCTACGGAATCTCTGACAGTATAACTCAGCGTCATAAGGCCCCTGATTTAATGCCAACAAGGCTTTTTCAGCTTGATCAGTGACATTAGGCTCATCGTACAATAACCCCAAAGCCTGAAAAAAATGCATCAATATCACTCAAAACAGGATCCCCAGGTGTCAGGGAAAAAGCCCAATCCTGAGGATCGCCACGCAGGAGAGAGATGTTAATTTGAACCTGCTGCGCTGCTTTTCCTGAGGACTTAGATTTTAAGGCAAAAACAATTTACAATTTTTTTTGAAATTCTGAAACTTAGCTCGATCCCCTAAAAACAAATCTGCATGGGAATCCTAGTTCCACAACAGGCAACCTAGCCAAGATATGCAGCAATACTCTGAACCTCAGTGGCAAGCTGATCCACACGGCCAGACAACTGTGCAAACTCCATTGAGAGAAAAGATCCTCCCCAGCACCCAGAGATACAGAGGGAAAAAAATGCAACAAACAGAAAAATATCTCTGACAACTCTGACAACCTTTTTTCTTTCACAATATTTTTTCCCTTCTGTGAGTACCATACAATTTTAAATTTTTGGGCCGGTGATACTGTTATGTTTCGGTAGCTGAGGAGTGCAGGTAAAAAAAGGCAATACACCAGAGTAGTTGGAATCTATGAGATTGCAGTACCCTGACTAACCACCACAACTAGAGGCAGCCGTGGAGCGTTCCTCGTTGGTCCTAGACGCCTCGCACAGCCTGAGAAACTAACTACACCTAAAGATAGAAATAGGAAAGCTATCTGCCCCGGAGCAGAACCCCAAAGATAATAGAAAGCCCCCAAACAAGTAATGGCGGTTAGACAAGATGAAATACTGACACAGAAAGAAAATAGTATGAGCAAACGCTGGGCCCAAACTAACTAAATAGAAAAGGATAGGAAGGGTACTTACTGCAATCCCAGAAAACCCTGAAAAGCACCAACTCTACTAATTTCAAAATCACCTGAGATCACACGACCTCTACCACCTAAATTATTCTCTGGTGTAACAAAATCAAAACAGCAGCCACTGAAAAAAACTGGAAAAAGCAAAAGTACAAACATCAGGGCTGAACTAAACTGAGAGGGCAAAAGCCCCCCGGAGGGGACCCTGAAGGCCCCCACAGAAGTGCAGGACAAAATGCAAAAATATAGCACAAAAACAAAAAGAAGAAAATGTCTTATCTGTTAGCAGGAGATGCAGACACACACAGCAGGCTACAAGGGAAACAGGAATGAAGGATTCAGACCAGAACAATTGATCACCGGCAACCCTGATGGAAGGTGACTCCCTTATATAAGACCAGTCAGTAACACCTGATTCCCAGTCCTCACAATCTTCACTGGACAGACCAGCACCGCTTGTAACCACCAGAGGAAGCCTCTGCTCAGAACTCATCTCAAACCCATTCACAACATATCCCTCTGGACACTGAACAGCATTGGTCCTGTCTGCTCTGCATGAGGAAGCGGAAGGAAGGAATTTCTCCCAGCCCCAGTCCACTACACCTCCATTCGCCTCATGTGGGGACAGAACAATGGTAAAGGCCACTGTATAGAGGCATTGTTTGCCATTAGCCTGCACTGACCGCTGACATGGTGCCCCTCTGACCCCCCCCACCAACCCGCTGGGGCCCCGATGAGGGCCTCCTCTGCTCATTGGGCTCCATACGCCAGTCGGGCAGTAATGCCCTGATGGCGGACCTGGGGCACAGACCCCTAAGTGCAACGGGCCCTGTCGCAGCTGCGACACCTGAGACTGCGAATCTTACGCCTCTGCATGAAAGCATTTATTTACTAAGCAGATATTCTATTTCTTTTTCAAATTGTTTTTATTGAAAATGTTTTAGTTATTATACAAAATGGAGTTAAACAACAGAAAGGTAAAGAATAGGAAAAATATGGGGAAACAAGAAAAAAAATAAGGGAAAATGGGAGAAGGAACTATCGCAAAGCAGTAACAGTTATTCTATCTCTGTTACATGTACCAAGAGATATTAAGATGAAGGGTAAGACAATGGAATTATAATTTCTTCCACAGTATCTCACAATTTTGATAGTTTTCATTATCACACATTATGTAAGCTAGCTATGTTGCTGATCAGGGCTGCCACTAGGAATTTCAGGGTCCCATACTGGCAAAATTTTCGGGTCTCCTTGAGACTCCACCCAGGCTCCAACCCCAGTTCCGCATCCACTCAAGCACCTCCTCCACCCCTCGAACTTTCCACAGTTCCACTGCCCACTTTTGAAAAACTCCATTTCTGCACCACGTCCTCACCAATCACACATTAAAGGGAATCTGTCACCCTAAATTGGCGGGATATTTAAATGATGGCAGTCAGGTCAGATGGGCGGTGTTTTGGGTACTTGCCTTAACATGTTGTTCGCCGCTGTCTCCATTATTTCTGGGAATTGTGGTCGTTGCCCTCCATATAACGCGCCTGCAGATTGCAATGCGCAGGCGCGTTATATGGAGGGCAACGACTACAATTCCCAAATAATGGAGACAGCGGCGAACAACATGTTAAGGCAAGTACCCAAAACACCGCCCATCTGACCTGACTGCCATCATTTAAATATCCCGCCAATATAGGGTGACAGATTCCCTTGAAGGCCGGGATCACACATGCGAGAAATTTGCACAATTCTCGTGCGAGTCTTTCGCATGAACACCCGGCACTGACGCCTGCACTCGGACCGGAGCGTGTGGCTGCATAGAAATACATGCAGCCGCACGCTCCAGTCCGAGTGCAAGGCGTCAGTGCCGGGTGTTCACGCGAGAGAGTTGCACGAGAATTGTGCGAGTTTCTCGCATGTGTGATTCCTGCCTAACAGTTCCCATCGAACCATATCACATACATAGCCATCAGATTTTTTTTTTGACCAAAAGATTTTTTAAAGCTGCCACCACGACAAGGTAGACTCTTTTGGCAGGGCCCTACTCTACTCTAACCTATTAAACATTTCTTAAAATATCCTGTACTCTTTTTATGTATATATTTTTTTTAAGGGAATGTATCACATACATTTTTTAAACTAACTGAAATCAGATTGTTATAATTTTTTTATAATCTGTATTTTTTACTGCAGATTATTGTATCCTGTTTTCTGTACACTTATGGAAGCTGTTCTCTATCCTGTTTGGAGATATGAATATTGGACATATTCATGTATATATATCATAAGATATTATAGGGGACTCTATTTCCTTGCAAGAGTTTTCTATACATGTTCTCATGTTTAGTGACATGCAGATGTCATTGTGTAGGAAGCTGTGACACTACCTACTACGAATTATGGATTTTGTTATATCTTATTATAATCCTGCTTGGTATGATAATAAAGTCACTGCTTCTGGACCTGTCAGTCTACTAGAAAAGCAGTTTGTTTATTTATTATATTATGATATAAGGGGTGACAAACTATAAAGTAAATTCTTCCAAAACCTTAAACTATGATTAAAAGGATTGGCCATTTTCTGGTTATTGTTGACGAATATATTTGAGGCACTTAATAATATGGCCTGTCTTGAATTTTGGCACAAATATGAAATATGGGAAATATAAATATAGGCTATGTGCCTTTTAATCATCTCACAAACACATCGGTTAACAATAACCAGAGAGTGTTAAATGCCCAAAATATAAAAGCTTCATAACACATTCCCACTAAACATTTTCTAACTAAATCTATTTTTCATCAGAGTCATTTAGTTAAATCCTTTGGTCAATTACATAAAGTGCAAAATTATCAGTATGTCTTTGGAATGTGGGAGGAAACCGGAGTAGCCGGAAAAAACCCACGCAAACACGAGAAGAACATAACCACCCACGGGTTAGCCCCCCCATAGTGAGAATTAGGCCGCCCTGTTCCTGCCTATCGTGAAGGACCCCTGTTGACAGCCCATAGATGAAGTATGCAGCTGGACTGCATAGATCATGGGATGTTAGCCATCCATTACTGGCTATCTTACAGTTGCCATTTCAGCTAAGCATTCACTCAATCTTTATTACAGCACACACACATACATTCATGCCTTATAGATTGTAGCTTGTGAGCAGGGCCCTCACTGCTCCTGTAACTGTTGAAATATGTTGCATTGTATTGTTTTATTGTCTGTATATTTCCCTACTTAATTGTAAAGTGCTGCAGAATATGTTGGTGCTATACAAATAAAAATTATTATTATTCTTATTATTACTATCTAATAGGATGACGACAGCTGTCCAGATCTGCGCTAACTATGTTCCTGCCTATCGTGAAATGACCCCTGATGACAGCCCATAGTTTCATGAAGTCTGCAGCTAGTCTGCATAGATCATTGGATGAAAACAACTGTCCAGACCTGCATCCCACCACAAGAGCCACTCCGGAGTAATACCTGGAGAATGAAATCATCCTCAGTGATAAAGTGAGGGGCTACCCCCCCCCCCCCCGTGGTCTCAGGGTATTGACTACTAAGAGTGCTGCTCAACTGTTGGGGTGCAGCTGTGGGACCCTATTTTCAGAGATGATGTCCTCCACCCAAGTCTCAAAAGGCTGAAAGGGTCTTCAGGAGAGGTGGGTGTAGTCGAGCTGAGCTGAGCCATCAGACGGTCACCTCTATAGCTGTAGTGTCATCCTTCCTATGGTCCCAATCAGGGGTGGACAGGGTCATACATATGATTGATGCAACTTGTGTGGCTACTCACGGGTCAAAGAGGTAAGGGGGGCCCATTTCCACCTCCAAAGCAGATGGAACTGTGCATTATGATGAGCTATTGGGCTGTAAAGGGCTCATATATTGTTCTTGCACAGGGGCCCTCTTCTGTCTGTGTCCGCCAGTGGCTCCAGTGTATAATCATTTTCCTGCAATGAGAAACAAGTCACATTCACAATTTACAGGCAATCAAGATCAATACAATCAATCCTATCACTACCACTATGGGCTTTAGCAAAGAGAGAGCATTTTGTTTAACCAAACTCCGATAGATCCCATCCACGAGAAGGGATTCCATGCCTCCCTGAATAGATCTCTAGCTTTTAGTTGCAGCTACTTTACATTATCCATGTTTCTCTCAATTGAATCATGTGCATCTTCAATTTAGGAGGAGCATTCCTCACCTATAACAGCACAAGTTCCACCTTCAATTGCTAACAGGTAGTCAAGAGCCATTGTTCTGAACGGCTAATTCCACATTTGGTGACATCACAAGTAGAAGCAAATGGGGGCGAAACCAACAACCAAAACATTCCAAGAAATGACAAACAAGATCTAATGTTGGCGGAGCCAACAACCATAACATTCCGTGACATCAAATGAAGCATCTAATGGAGGCAGAATCAACGATCCCAGCACTGTGTGATATCACAAGAAACAACTAATGTGGCGGAGCTAATGTGGACGGAATCAACAATCCCAGCATTCCGTGACCTTACAAGTGTTGGCTGTTGATGATGGCTTCCATTGAAGTGCATTGCCCAATATACTAGATCAAACAATATGAATCCTACCAATGTGGGGGAAAATTTCAATAGTTTCACTGTATATGGAGATAATATGTATTTACATTGGTGTTGTACAAGGATTTCCCAATATTGGTTGGATTTATATTTTAGATCTAGACTGTATATTACCATATGTTTCAATAACACCCGACAATTACATAATTATATCCAGGTTACAAGTGTTCCCTTTACAGGATATAACTGTAACCTCCCAGATTTGGATGATTCTAAAACAATACACGGCCCAAAAATCGAGAAGTTGTCATGCTCCAGTTATGGCTAGTGGGATTCTCTCAATTCTAACTGTTCTATGGATCTGATGAGCAAGAACGTCAGAAACCAATAAAATGTGATAAAGGGTAAATCATTGTCATTTCTATATTTGGAGAAAAATCCCGTCACATCCTATATATCACTTTACTATTGGAAGAAATGCTGGAAAACTTGGACATCAGCTAATCTGAGGGGTTCACTATTTGTTTTGGACCTGCTTGTATTATATAGAATAAAGACTCCTTAATGAATAAAAAAATAAATGAGAAACAGATGATAGAAGAGAATGAAGGACACAAGAGATGACATAGAGCCGACTTATCTCTCTCTCCACTGTCTGCAACTGTCACATGGAATGTTGGCTCTGCAGCTCCTTACAGAATGTGTGTGATGTCATAATGCAAGGGGGCAGAGCCAGAAACCACAACATTTCGTGACATCATCAGCTGGAGCAGCAGCTGCTATTTAATCCCTTAATGACTCCCGATACGCCTTTTAACAGCGCAGTTAAGGGTACTTAAACCACAGCGATTCTTTTTAATGGCGCTGAGGTTTAACCCCTTCCCGACTACAATAGGCGTCATGAAAACCTCTGCCTTCCCGACCTGTGACGCCTACGTAGTGTAACGGGTCTGGTAGGTGGAACCACTGACGGAAACGGGTCTGGTTGGTGGAACCACTAAGCTTTATTATACAAGACAATTTACTTTCAAGAGAGGCGGGTGGCATCCGGGAATAGGACAGGGAATCACGGCAATTAGCCAGGCAGTCTCTGGACAGGCAGGTTGTCACAATAAGTGACCAAGGAAGTCTCTGGACAGGCAGGTTGTCACGGCAAGTGACCTGGGCAGTCTCTGGACAGGCAGGTTGTCACGGCAAGTGACCTGGGCAGTCTCTGGACAGGCAGGTTGTCACGGCAAGTGACCAGGGCAGTCTCTGGACAGGCAGGTTGTCACGGCAAGTGACCAGGCAGTCTCTGGGCAGCAGGTTTGTCACGGCAAGTGACCAGGGCAGTCTCTGGGCAGGCAGGTTGTCACGGCAAGTGACCAGGACAGTCTCTGAACAGGCAGGTTGTCACGGCAAGTGACCAGGGCAGTCTCTGGACAGGCAGGTTGTCACGGCAAGTGACCAGGGCAGTCTCTGGGCAGGCAGGTTTGTCACGGCAAGTGACCAGGCTAGTCTCTGGGCAGGCAGGTTGTCACGGCAAGTGACCAGGGCAGTCTCTGGACAGGCAGGTTTGTCACGGTAAGTGACCAAGGCAGTCTCTAGACAAACAGGCATATACGACCTGAGCTGGTGGAGCCTCCTGGTAGGCTGCAGTCGGATGGCAGATGATCGCTCCCAGGTGAGCAGCAAGAGTCTCTGGAATAGCCGGGGATCTCTGCTGATGATGTCCGAACCTCTAGATAGAGCTGCAGTCGGATGGCAGATGATCGCTCCCAGGTGAGCAGGCAAGAGTCTCTGCAATAGCCGGGGATCTCCGCAGATGATGTCCGAACCTCTGGATAGAGCTGCAGTCGGATGGCAGATGATCGCTCCCAGGTGAGCAGGCAACAGCCGGGATCTCTGCTGAAGATGTCCGAACCTCTGGATAGAGCTGCAGTCAGATGGCCGACAGGCAAACAGACAGGTAACAGGCAGGCAACTGGAAACAGGAGCTGATGGCTGAAGCAGAGTTAGACTGCACAGAAACAACATTGCTCGGGCACCTCCATTAAGGAGGAAGCCCTTAATATAGGGTGGAGTCCACCAGCATTGGCTGGAGACTGATTTGGAAAATGCGCGCGGCTCCTTAAGAGCGGGGAGGGTGCGGGCGCGCGCCCTAAGGCCAGCAGCAGGAAGGAGCGCGCGGGACCAGCAGGGCGGAAGAAGGACGCCGAGGATGCCAGAGGCGCAGAGGAGGCTGGGAGCACTGAGGACGCTGAGCGCAGGTGAGGAGAGCGACGTCCCTGTCTGGCAGCAGGCAGGGACGCGGGCGCTACAGTACCCCCCCTCTAGGCCCCCCCTTTTTAGGCCAGAAAAAAATTTAGCTAGGATGAGAGGGGCATGGATGTTCTCCCGAGGTTCCCAGGTCTCTCCTCAGGACCAAACCCCTTCCAATCCACCAAAAAATAAGTCTTTTTTCCTACCCTTTTTGTGGCCAGAATGTTCTCTACCTCAAATTCATCATCAGCAGACACTGGAGCAGGAGGTGTACCTGTAGACTTAAAAAAAGAGTTAAGAACCACAGGTTTTGAGGAGAGATACATGAAAAGAATTAGGAATTCGCAAATTGACCGGGAGTTTTCAATTTATAGGACACCGGGTTGATCTGACTGATGATCTCAAAAGGACCGATGAACCGAGGACCTAACTTGTAGGACGGAATTTTGAGTCGAACATATTTGGACGAAAGCCAGACTTTGTCCCCAGGACGGAATTGAGGAGGATCCAGACGTTTTTTATCAGCATGTCTTTTCATGCGCTCGGATGACTGAATGAGTGCGGACCGGGTACTCTCCCAGATGGAGGAGAACTCTCTAACCAGAGATTCCGCAGCTGGATTGTCCACAGAGATGGAAACAGGGACAGGGATCCGAGGGTGTTGACCGAAGACTACAAAAAACGGAGACTTGGTGGAAGATTCGCTCTCATGATTATTGTAGGAGAATTCGGCCCAAGGCAGGAGCTCCACCCAGTCAGAATGGTGGGCATTAACCCCTTCACCCCCAAGGGTGGTTTGCACGTTAATGACCGGGCCAATTTTTTACAATTCTGACCACTGTCTCTTTATGAGGTTTATAACTCTGGAACGCTTCAACGGATCTTCGCGATTCTGAGATTGTTTTCTCGTGACATATTGTACTTTATGTTAGTGGTAAAATTTCTTCCATATAACTTGCGTTTATTTATGAAAAAAGCGCAAATATGGTGAAAATTTGGAAAATTTAGCAATTTTCAAACTTTGAAATTTTATTCCCTTAAAACAGAGAAATATGTCACAGAAAATAGTTAACAAATAACATTTCCCACATGTCTACTTTACATCAGCACAATTTTGGAACCAAAATTTTTTTTTGTTACGAAGTTATAAGGGTTAAAAGTTGACCAGCGATTTCTCATTTTTACATCAAAATGTACAAAGCCATTTTTTTTAGGGACCACCTCATATTTGAAGTCACTTGAGGGATCTATATGGCAGAAAATACCCAAAAGTGACACCATTGTAAAAACTACACCCCTCAAGGTACTCAAAACCACATTCAAAAAGTTATTAACCCTTCAGGTGCTTCACAGGAGCTGAAGCAACGTGGAAGGAAAAAATGAACATTTTACTTTTTAGTCACAAAAATGATCTTTTACAAACATTTTTTTTATATTCACAAGGGAAAAAGGAGAAAATGGACCGATAAAGTTGTTGTGCAATTTCTCCTGAGTACGCCGATACCCCATATGTGAGGGAAAACCACTGTTTGGGCGCACGGCAGGGCTCGGAATGGAAGGAGCGCAGTTTGACTTTTCCAAACCAAAATTGGCTGGAATTGAGAACGGACGCCATGTCGCGTTTGGAGAGGCCCTGATATGCCTAAACAGTGGAAACCCCCCACATGTGACCCCATTTTGGAAACTAGACCCCCTAAGGAACTTATCTAGATGTGTGGTGAGCACTTTGAACCCCCAAGTGCTTCACGCAAGTTTATAATGTAGAGTCGTGAAAAAATAAAATCATATTTTTTCAACAAGCATGATGTTTTAGTCCCCAATTTTTTATTTTCCCAAGGGTAAGAGGAGAAATTGGACCACAAAAGTTGTTGTCCAACTTGTCCTGAGTACGCTGATACCCCATATGTGGGGGGGAACCACTGTTTGGGCGCACGGCAGGGCTCGAAAGGGAAGGAGCGCGGTTTGACTTTTCCAAACCAAAATTGGCTGGAATTGGAACGAACGCCATGTCGCGTTTGGAGGGCCCCTGATGTGCCTAAACAGTGGAAACCCCCCACATGTGACCCCATTTTGGAAACTAGACCCCCTAAGGAACTTACCTAGATGTGTGGTGAGCACTTTGAACCCCCAAGTGCTTCACGCAAGTTTGTAATGTAGAGCCGTGAAGAAAAAAAATCATATTTTTTTCCACAAGCATGATGTTTTAGTCCCCAATTTTTTATTTTCCCAAGGGTAAGAGGAGAAATTGGACCACAAAAGTTGTTGTCCAACTTGTCCTGAGTACGCTGATACCCCATATGTGGGGGGGAACCACTGTTTGGGCGCACGGCAGGGCTCGAAAGGGAAGGAGCGCGGTTTGACTTTTCCAAACCAAAATTGGCTGGAATTGGGAACGAACGCCATGTCGCGTTTGGAGGGCCCCTGAATGTGCCTAAACAGTGGAAACCCCCCACATGTGACCCCATTTTGGAAACTAGACCCCCTAAGGAACTTACCTAGATGTGTGGTGAGCACTTTGAACCCCCAAGTGCTTCACGCAAGTTTGTAATGTAGAGCCGTGAAGAAAAAAAAATCATATTTTTTCCACAAGCATGATGTTTTTAGTCCCCAAATTTTTTATTTTCCCAAGGGTAAGAGGAGAAATTGGACCACAAAAGTTGTTGTCCAACTTGTCCTGAGTACGCTGATACCCCATATGTGGGGGGGAACCACTGTTTGGGCGCACGGCAGGGCTCGAAAGGGAAGGAGCGCGGTTTGACTTTTCCAAACCAAAATTGGCTGGAATTGGGAACGAACGCCATGTCGCGTTTGGAGGGCCCCTGATGTGCCTAAACAGTGGAAACCCCCCACATGTGACCCCATTTTGGAAACTAGACCCCCTAAGGAACTTACCTAGATGTGTGGTGAGCACTTTGAACCCCAAGTGCTTCACGCAAGTTTGTAATGTAGAGCCGTGAAGAAAAAAAATCATATTTTTTCCACAAGCATGATGTTTTTAGTCCCCAATTTTTTATTTTCCCAAGGGTAAGAGGAGAAATTGGATCACAAAAGTTGTTGTCCAACTTGTCCTGAGTACGCTGATACCCCATATGTGGGGGGGAACCACTGTTTGGGCGCACGGCAGGGCTCGAAAGGGAAGGAGCGCCGTTTAACTTTTCCAAACCAAAATTGGCTGGAATTGCGAACGAACGCCATGTCGCGTTTGGAGGGCCCCTGATGTGCCTAAACAGTGGAAACCCCCCACATGTGACCCCATTTTGGAAACAAGACCCCCTAAGGAACTTATCTAGATGTGTGGTGAGCACTTTGAACCCCCAAGTGCTTCACGCAAGTTTGTAATTTGGAGCCGTGAAGAAAAAAAATCATATTTTTTCCACAAGCATGATGTTTTAGTCCCCAATTTTTTATTTTCCCAAGGGTAAGAGGAGAAATTGGACCACAAAAGTTGTTGTCCAACTTGTCCTGAGTACGCTGATACCCATATGTGGGGGGGAACCACTGTTTGGGCGCACGGCAGGGCTCGAAAGGGAAGGAGCGCCGTTCGACTTTTCCAAACCAAAATTGGCTGGAATTGGGAACGAACGCCATGTCGCGTTTGGAGGGCCCCTGATGTGCCTAAACAGTGGAAACCCCCCACATGTGACCCCATTTTGGAAACTAGACCCCCTAAGGAACTTACCTAGATGTTTGGTGAGCACTTTGAACCCCCAAGTGCTTCACGCAAGTTTGTAATGTAGAGCCGTGAAGAAAAAAAATCATATTTTTTCCACAAGCATGACGTTTTAGTCCCCAATTTTTTATTTTCCCAAGGGTAAGAGGAGAAATTGGACCACAAAAGTTGTTGTCCAACTTGTCTGAGTACGCTGATACCCCATATGTGGGGGGGAACCACTGTTTGGGCGCACGGCAGGGCTCGAAAGGGAAGGAGCGCCCTTTGACTTTTCCAAACCAAAATTGGCTGGAATTGGGAACGAACGCCATGTCGCGTTTGGAGGGCCCCTGATGTGCCTAAACAGTGGAAACCCCCCACATGTGACCCCATTTTGGAAACTAGACCCCCTAAGGAACTTACCTAATGTTTGGTGAGCACTTTGAACCCCCAAGTGCTTCACGCAAGTTTGTAATGTAGACCGTGAAGAAAAAAATCATATTTTTTCCACAACATGAGTTTTAGTCCCCAATTTTTTATTTTCCCAAGGTAAGAGAGAAATTGGACCACAAAAGTTGTTGTCCAATTGTCTGATACCTGATACCCCATATGTGGGGGGAACCACTGTTTGGCGCACGGCAGGCTCGAAAGGGAAGAGCGCCCTTTGACTTTCCAAACCAAATTGGCTGGAATTGGGAACGAACGCCATGTCGCGTTTGGAGGGCCCCTGATGTGCCTAAACAGTGGAAACCCCCCACATGTGACCCCATTTTGGAAACTAGACCCCCTAAGGAACTTACCTAGAGTTTGGTGAGCACTTTGAACCCCCAAGTGCTTCACGCAAGTTTGTAATGTAGAGCCGTGAAGAAAAAAAAATCATATTTTTTTCCACAAGCATGACTTTTAGTCCCCAATTTTTTATTTCCCAAGGGTAAGAGGAGAAATTGGACCACAAAAGTTGTTGTCCAATTTGTCCTGAGTACGCTGATACCCCATATGTGGGGGGGAACCACTGTTTGGGCGCACGGCAGGGCTCGAAAGGGAAGGAGCGCCGTTTGACTTTTCCAAACCAAAATTGGCTGGAATTGGGAACGAACGCCATGTCGCGTTTGGAGGGCCCCTGATGTGCCTAAACAGTGGAAACCCCCCACATGTGACCCCATTTTGGAAACTAGACCCCCTAAGGAACTTATCTAGGTGTGTGGTGAGCACTTTGAACCCCCAAGTGCTTCACGCAAGTTTGTAATGTAGAGCCGTGAAGAAAAAAAAATCATTTTTTCCACAAGCATGACGTTTTAGTCCCCAATTTTTTATTTTCCCAAGGGTAAGAGGAGAAATTGGACCACAAAAGTTGTTGTCCAATTTGTCCTGAGTACGCTGATACCCATATGTGGGGGGAACCACTGTTTGGGCACACGGCAGGGCTCGAAAGGGAAGGAGCGCCGTTTGACTTTTCCAAACCAAAATTGGCTGGAATTGGGAACGAACGCCATGTCGCGTTTGGAGGGCCCCTGATGTGCCTAAACAGTGGAAACCCCCCACATGTGACCCCATTTTGGAAACTAGACCCCCTAAGGAACTTATCTAGGTGTGTGGTGAGCACTTTGAACCCCCAAGTGTTTCACTAAAGTTTATAATGCCCTGGCGTGAAAAAAAAAATATTTTTTTTTCCCACAAAAGTGATTTTTTTAGTCCCCAATTTTTTATTTTCCCAAGGGTAACAGGAGAAATTGGACCCCAAAAGTTGTTGTCCAATTTGTCCTGAGTACGCTGATACCCCATATGTTGGGGGAACCACTGTTTGGGTGCACGGCAGGGCTCGGAAGGGAAGTAGTGACGTTTTGGAATGCAGACTTTGATGGAATGGTCTGCGGGCGTCATGTTCCGTTAGCAGAGCCCCTGATGTGCCTAAACAGTGGAAACCCCCCACAAGTGACCCCATTTTGGAAACTAGACCCCCTAAGGAACTTATCTAGGTGTGTGGTGAGTACTTTGAACCCCCAAGTGTTTCACTAAAGTTTATAAAGCCCTGCGTGAAAAAAAAATATATTTTTTTTCCCACAAAAGTGATTTTTTTAGTCCCCAATTTTTTATTTTCCCAAGGGTAACAGGAGAAATTGGACCCCAAAAGTTGTTGTCCAATTTGTCCTGAGTACGCTGATACCCCATATGTTGGGGGGAACCACTGTTTGGGTGCACGGCAGGGCTCGGAAGGGAAGTAGTGACGTTTTGGAATGCAGACTTTGATGGAATGGTCTGCGGGCGTCATGTTCCGTTAGCAGAGCCCCTCATGTGCCTAAACAGTGGAAACCCCCCACAAAGTGACCCCATTTGGAAACTAGACCCCCTAAGGAACTTATCTAGGTGTGTGGTGAGTACTTTGAACCCCCAAGTGTTTCACTAAAGTTTATAATGCCCTGTGTGAAAAAAAAATATTTTTTTTTTTTCCACAAAAGTGATTTTTTTAGTCCCCAATTTTTTATTTTTCCCAAGGGTAACAGGAGAAATTGGACCCCAAAAGTTGTTGTCCAATTTGTCCTGAGTACGCCGATACCCCATATGTTGGGGAACCACTGTTTGGGCGCACGGCAGGGCTCAGAAGGAAGTAGTGACGTTTTGGAATGCAGACTTTGATGGAATGGTCTGCGGGCGTCATGTTCCGTATAGCAGAGCCCCTGATGTGCCTAAACAGTGGAAACCCCCCACAAGTGACCCCATTTTGGAAACTAGACCCCCTAAGGAACTTATCTAGGTGTGTGGTGAGTACTTTGAACCCCCAAGTGTTTCACTAAAGTTTATAATGCCCTGTGTGAAAAAAAAAATATTTTTTTTTCCACAAAAGTGATTTTTTTAGTCCCCAATTTTTTATTTTCCCAAGGGTAACAGGAGAAATTGGACCCCAAAAGTTGTTGTCCAATTTGTCCTGAGAACGCTGGTACCCCACATGTGGGAAAAAACTGTTTAGGCACACGTCGGGACTCGGAAGGGAAGTAGTGACGTTTTGGAATGCAGACTTTGATGGAATGGTCTGCGGGCATCATGTTCCATTTGCAGAGCCCCTGATGTGCCTAAACAGGAAAAAAAAAACCACAAGTGACATAATTTTAGAAATTAGACCCCCAAGAAGCTTCTCTAGATGTGCCCCCCTTCTGGAACTAATCTTTCCTGTAAAGTAAATTAGTAGTGCATGGAGGTGTGGTACAATTTGAAGCAATCCTTCATACACAGGCCAGGTTTTTCGGGGCAGGTGTCGCACTGATAAATGGTGTCCTTGCGTATTCCCCTTTTGTAACACACTCGGCACCTTTTTTGCGACTTACCTTTTTTTGCAGTTTGCGGGACCTCCCCCGGGAAATGCTGGCCTGGTACAATACGAGCACCTTCAGTTCCGGAAGTACTGGGGCCCTCTCCTTCCTGAGCGCCAAACATCAGGGCCTTGATCACTACCTCCTGGAACTGAAGGTACGACGTATTGGTATGGCGTGCACATCGTGACAGCAGGAAAGCGTTGAGCATTGCCATTTGGACGATGTGCACGGACAGCTTCTTGTACCACACCTGGCCTTTCTCAAAGCACTGTATGGTTGGAGGAGTTGATCAGAGAGATCAACACCCCCCATGTATTTGTTGTACCCAAGTACACAGTCCGGTTTGCGGACCTGTGTAGAGGTACCCCGTACAGTGCTGAGGGCGCTGCCATCACCGTGTATGGTGGTCAAGAGAAGGACATCCCTCTTGTCCTTGTACTTGACCACCAGAAGGTGGTCGCTACATTGGGCTCTGCTCTCACCCTTTCTGAGCATCTGCCCAAGCAGCGTCTTCTGGAGGCCCTTCTGATTTTTGCGGACGGTACCGCAGGCTGCGGTACCACGCGCAAAGAGGGATTTGTGGAGTGGGATGCTGGTATAAAAGTTATCGGTGTAGAGGTGATAACCTTTATCCAGCAGTGGGTGAACCAAATCCCACACAATTTTCCCACTCACTCCCAGGACAGGAGGACACTCAGGGGGTTCAATCCTGGTGTCCTTTCCTTCGTAAACTCTAAAACGGTGAGTGTACCCTGAGGTACTCTCACACAGTTTGTAGAGTTTGATTCCGTACCTTGCCCTCTTGTTGGGCAGGTACTGACGGAATCCGAGCCGTCCCTTAAAATGAACCAAGGACTCATCCACGCAAATGTTCCTTTTGGGCACGTACACTTCAGCAAACTTTTGTTGAAGTGTTCGATGACCGGCCGAACTTTGAACAGACGGTCAAAGTTGGGGTCATCTCGTGCGGGACACTGTGCATTATCGTTATAATGCAAGAATTTCTGGATGGCCTCAAAACGCGTCCGGGCCATGACCATTCGGAACACTGGAGCGTTATATAAAATATCAACACTCCAGTATTGCCGAAGTTCTGGCTTCTTCAAGATCCCCGTGTGAAGGACCAGGCCCCAAAACTGCATCAATTCAACTGCGTCTACAGGAGACCAGTTAGAATATGATGAACGGGGTTTTGCTCCAAAAATTGACGAGCGTACAAATTTGTTTGCTCCACCATGTGGTTAATAAAATCCTCAGAGAAAAAGACTTTGAAAAAGTCTATTTCTGTGAGGCCAGTGGTGTCAAACCTGATTCCTGATTCTGCCACAAAATCAGGAATCAGTGGCTCGTAATTTTCGGGGGCGAGGTCCACACGGGATCCGCAGTGGGTTGCGCTGGTTCGGCTTCATCTTCGTCTTCTGGAATGGGGGCAGATGCCTCATCTTCTGTCCTGGGCGTCTGCGTGGTGGTTCCGCAGGACCCGAGGAGGAAGATGAGGAGGGGGAAGAGGAAGAGGAGGAGGAAGAGGAATCTGAAAAATAAAGAAATGTGGGATCCTCTCCCTCGCTATCAGTGTCGGAGGCAAGAAAAGCGTATGCCTCCTCCAATGAATAGCGCTGTTGGGACGAACGGGACGGGTGGGACATTTTTTTGTAAATGTGGTGCTTGGGTGTACTTTATTGATAACTGTGTATGTGTGGGGGGGGGATAGTGCTTGGTGTAAACTATGCTGAAAAGAAAAATCTAAAAAAAAAAAAAATGGGGAGAAAAAAATGCCTGTGAAAAGAAAAGTCTAAAACAGCAGGCCCTAGCTCTGATAAGTGAACTGCGTCACTTATCAAAGTTCGGTGGCTGCTAGATGTGGCGCAAGGAGGGGGTGAAAAAAAAAAAGGGGAAAACAGCCGGCACGAGATCTGATAAGTGAACTGCGTCACTTATCTAAATTCGGCGGCTGCTAAATGTGGAAACGGAGGCGGCGCAAAGGCGGGTGAAAAAAAAGGAAAAAAAAAAAAGAAAAGGAAAACAGCCGGTGCGAGCTCTGATAAGTGAACTGTGTCACTTGTCAAAGTTCGGCGGCTGCTAGATGTGGCGCAAAGGGAGTGGCGCAGGGAGGGGGTGAAAAAAAAAAAACAGGAAAACAGCCGGCACGAGATCTGATAAGTGAACTGAGTCACTTATCAAAATTCGGCGGCTGCTAAATGTGGAAACGGAGGCGGCGCAAAGGCGGGTGAAAAAAGAAAAAGGAAAAAAAAGAAAAGGAAAACAGCCGGTGCGAGCTCTGATAAGTGAACTGTGTCACTTGTCAAAGTTCGGCGGCTGCTAAATGTGGAAACGGAGGCGGCGCAAAGGCGGGTGAAAAAAGAAAAAGGAAAAAAAAAAAAGAAAAGGAAAACAGCCGGTGCGAGCTCTGATAAGTGAACTGTGTCACTTGTCAAAGTTCGGCGGCTGCTAGATGTGGCGCAAAGGGAGTGGCGCAGGGAGGGGGTGAAAAAAAAAAGAAAAGGAAAACAGCCGGCGCGAGCTCTGATAAGTGAACTGTGTCACTTGTCAAAGTTCGGCGGCTGCTAAATGTGGAAACGGAGGCGGCGCAAAGGCGGGTGAAAAAGGAAAAAAAAAAAAAAAAGGAAAACAGCCGTGCGAGCTCTGATAAGTGAACTGTGTCACTTGTCAAAGTTCGGCGGCTGCTAGATGTGGCGCAAAGGGAGTGGCGCAGGGAGGGGGTGAAAAAAAAAAACAGGAAAACAGCCGGCACGAGATCTGATAAGTGAACTGAGTCACTTATCAAAATTCGGCGGCTGCTAGATGTGGAAACGGAGGCGGCGCAAAGGCGGGTGAAAAAAAAAAAAAGGAAAACAGCCGGCGCGAGCTCTGATAAGTGAACTGCGTCACTTATCAAAGTTCGCCGCTGCAGGGTGTGCGCACGGAGGTGGCGCAAAGGGGCTGAGAGCACGAGTGTTGATCGGTGAAATGCGTCACCAATCAACGCTCGCGGCTGGGTGTGCGCACGGAGGCGGCGCAAAGGGGGGTGAAAAAAAGGAAACCCGCCGGACGCGAGCTCTGATAAGTGAACTGCGTCACTTATCAAAGTTCGCCGGCTGCAGGGTGTGCGCACGGAGGTGGCGCAAAGGGGGCTGAGAGCACGAGTGTTGATCGGTGAAATGCGTCACCAATCAACGCTCGGCGGCTGGGTGTGCGCACGGAGGCGGCGCAAAGGGGGGGTGGAGGGGGTAAAAAGAGGGGGAAGGGGGATGGGAGGGAGGAAGAGAGGGATCAACACTTACGGTTGTAGTCTCTCTTCTTTTTTCTATCTTCTTTCTTCTTTATTCTGACTTCTTTTCTTCTGTCTTCTTTTCTTCTGTCTTCAGCACTACAAGGCCCAGCACAGGAGAGATCTGTTGTATGACCGCTCTGCAGGAATCCTCAGCAAGTGTGAAGACCCCTGCAGAACGGTCACTCACAGGTCAGAGCCAGGTGAGACAGGTCACAGAGCGGTCAATTCGCTTCTGTGACCTGTGATTGGTGGGATCCATCATAACAAGATCCCACATCAAGCTCTCCTGGTTACCCTGGCAACCTGCCCAGGATCGAGCTCACAGCTCCGATCCTAGGCAGGTCACAGCCAGGGCAGCAGCCAGGTCACCTGCAGGGCACAACGCGGTCACACAGCGATCAGACCGCTGCTGTGCCCTGTGATTGGCCGATCGACGATGTCATCGATCGCGCCAATCAGCTCCTGCAGGCCCTACAGGGCCTGTCCTGAGCCTCCACAGCCTTTTACAGCACCGATCCAGCCAGGATCGGTGCTATTACAGCACCGATCCGGCATGTCAGCAGCAAGGCACAGCGCTCCTGCGCCGCGGCTGTGCCTTGCGATTGGCGCGATCGACGATAACATCGATCGCGCCAATCAGCTCCTGCAGGCCCTGCTAGGCCTGTCCTATGTTCCGGCCTAGGATCGTGCTTTTATAGCACCGATCCAGCAGGAACCGGCAGGGCACAGCGCGGTAATACCGCTTCTGTGCCCTGCGATTGGCGCGATCGATATGATCGGCGATCGCGCCAATCCAGGGGGGTCTGCATAGTGCTAGACCCAGGCCTAGATCGAGTACATCGGTACTCGATCCTAGCCTGGGATCTCACTGTTTCAGCCCATCTGATTGGCTGAAACAGTGAGAAAGGCTGCGATTGGCTGTTCAGAATTGAACAGCCAATCACAGCGATCGGGAGGCCGGAGAGGGGAGGACGCAGCCCGGGATGCCGACGTCATCTTCCTAGAGGTAAGATGGCATCGGAATTTTAATGCGATCACCGCGACTTTAGTCGCGATGTCGCATTAAAGGGCATGACGTACATATTCCGTCCATGGGAATTAGGTCCAGGGTCACATGGACGGAATAGTACGTCTGATGGCAGAGAGGGGTTAACGAAGTGTCGAAGATAACTGGTCAAATTCTGATTTATTCGTTCAACTTGTCCATTGGACTGTGGGTGGTAAGCGGAGGAAAAATCCAGGGTGACGTCTAGCAACTTACAAGTGCTCTCCAGAAACGTGAGTTGAACTGAACCCCACGATCCGACACAATGTGACGAGGCAGACCATGAAGACGGAAGATGTGGCGGATAAAGTCTTTAGCCAACTCGGGTGCAGACGGAAGACCTGCAGAGGAATGAAGTGAGCCATCTTGGAAAAGCGGTCAGTGACCACCCAAATGACTGTACAACCAGCAGAGACGGGAAGATCAGTAATGAAGTCCATGGCTATATGCTGCCAGGGGGCAGCGGGGACAGGAAGCGGAAGAAGACGGCCGGTAGGCAGGTGTCTCGGAACTTTGTTGCGGGCACAGGAAACACAGGCAGAAACAAAGTCTATTACGTCTTTGTGCAGGGTAGGCTACCAATAATGCCGGGTAATGAGTTGGAGGGTCTTTTTTTGACCAGCGTGGCCAGCGAGTTTAGATGAATGACCCCAATGTAGGATTCTCTTCCGATCAGTTTCTGATACGAACGTCTTACCAGGAGGGAGACGATTTAAACTCACGGGAGCCACCTGCATCACTCTGGCGGGATCGATGATATGCTTAGGTTTCCTCCTCGAGATCCGACACCAGGAAAGACCGAGACAAGGCATCCGCCTTGATGTTTTTGTCAGCTGGGCGAAAATGCAAAAGAAAATCGAAGCGGGCAAAAAACAAGGACCACCGGGCTTGGCGAGGGTTAAGTCTCTGGGCATGCTGGAGGTATGCCAGATTCTTGTGGTCCGTGTAAATGATTACCGGATGAAGAGCCCCTTCGAGTAGGTAACGCCACTCCTCCAATGCCAACTTGATGGCCAATAACTCTCGGTCTCCTATGGAGTAGTTGCGCTCGAGAGAGGAGAAGAGTTTGGAGAAGAAACCGCAGGATACCATCCTCCCGGATGAAGCTTTTTGGGTAAGTACCCCCGCTCCGGCTCCAGCAGAGGAAGCGTCCACCTCCAGGAAGAACTGCTTGTTGCCATCCGGGCGATGCAGCACTGGAGCGGAAGAGAAGGCCTGTTTTAGAGAAAGGAAGGCCTCCTCTGCTTCGGGCGTCCACTGTTTGGGGTTAGCATCCTTGCGGGTGAGCGCGGAGATTGGCGCAGTTCTGGAAGAGAAGTGCGGTATGAAGAGACGGTAATAGTTGGCAAATCCCAGGAACCGCTGAATGGCCTTCAACCCCTCCGGTCGGGGCCACTTCTCGATGGCAGACAATTTCTCCGGATCCATTCGTAGGCCTGTCTGAGAAATGATGTAGCCCAGAAACGGAAGCGATGTCTGCTCAAAGAGGCACTTCTCATATTTGGCGAAGAGGTGATTCTGCCTGAGCCTGAGCAGAACCTGACGAACATCCCTCCGGTGAGACTGAAGATCCGGAGAGAAGACCAAGATGTCGTCAAGGTACACCACAACGCAGGAGTAGAGGAGGTCCCGGAAGATGTCATTGACCAACTCCTGAAAGACTGCTGGAGCATTACAGAGACCAAAGGGCATCACCAAGTACTCGTAGTGGCCGTCCCGGGTGTTGAATGCCGCCTTCCATTCATCTCCTCGACGGATACGAACCAGGTTGTATGCTCCACGAAGATCTAGTTTGGTGAAGACTCTAGCCCCTCTAAGACGATCAAACAATTCTGGAATGAGCGGAAGAGGGTACTTATTCTTCACCGTGATCAAATTTAGGCCTCTGTAGTCAATACAGGGACGGAGAGATCCGTCCTTCTTTTTTACGAAGAAGAAACCTGCTCCCGCTGGGGAGGTAGATTTCCGGATGAATCCTTTTGCTAAGTTCTCCTCGATATATTCGGACATCGACCTGGTCTCAGCAGCGGACAACGGGTAAATACGCCCACGGGAGGCGTGGTACCGGTAGCAGGTCGATCGGGCAATCATATGGTCTATGCGGGGGTAATGTCTCTGCTTCCTTTTTATTGAAGACATCAGCAAATGACCAATATGGAATCGGGAGTCCTGGTAGATTAGCAGGAGTAGGAGAAGGACAGACGGGATGAACAGGCACCAGACACGTTTTATGACAGTCCTGTCCCCAGCGAAGAATCTCTCCATTCTGCCAGTCAAGCACAGGTGCATGCTTTTGGAGCCAAGGCAGACCTAGTAAGAAAGCATGAGAGAGTCCAGGCAGAACATGAAATGAGATGCTCTCAGAATGCAACATTCCCACCTGCAGGGTTATGGCTTCGGTGATAAGTCGGATGGGACGAGGTAGGAGACCCCCATCCACAGCAGCAACAGATACTGGTTCAACAAGAGGTTTGGTGGGAATGCGATACTTCTCTACTAGAGCCTGTGACACGAGATTCCCAGCTGCTCCAGAATCAAGTTGGGCCATCTCGAAGTAACGGTTCTTACCGAGAAGAATTGAGACCGAGAGCAGCAGAGATGAAGAGGATTTATTTTGTCTAGATTGACCTCTCCGAGCGAACCTAGACACAGGCGTTTCCCGACTTCTCCGGACAGGTTCGGATCCAGTGCTCCTTACTGCCGCAGTAGAAGCAACTTTTCTCGGCACGGCGTGAGTCCTGACGGGCTTTGACCATCTTGGTCTGGTCGACCTGCATAGGCTCAGCAGTGTGCACCTGGGAGAAACGGAAGGGTTAAATGAGGAAACTTTTTTTCACGGGTGACCTCTTTGGCTCGTTCCTGGAACCGTAGATCAATCCGATTGGCAAGATTTATTAAATCATCAAGCGAGGCTGGAATGTCCCGACCGGCAAGTTCGTCTTTAATACGGCCGGACAGACCCTCCCAGAAGACCGAAATTAGAGCTTCATTGTCCCAAGCCAGTTCTGAGGCTAGAGTACGGAACCGTATGGCATATTGACCAACGGTGAGACTTCCCTGACGGAGACGCAACAGAGATGATGCAGAGGAGGTCTTCCGTCCAGGTTCGTCGAATACCCTCCGGAAGGCCGAGAGAAAAGCAGGCAGGTCTGACACCAGAGGATCTTCTCTCTCCCAGAGAGGATTAAGCCAGGCCAGAGCCTCTCCGGTGAGATGGGACATGATGAAGGCAATTTT
>JARQOD010010826.1:0-25833 GCA_033576555.1 Oophaga sylvatica
GGGATGAGGAGGCTCCCTGGCGGGGACCAAACCGCGCTGCGGGGGTCACTGCGTCCCCCGCCCTGGGGGAAGCAGGGCATAGCGCCAGAAACCCCTGGGGGCCCTGTGGGCTTCGGGGTGAGTACCTCACATTTTTACCTCACTTTTTTATTAATGTGTGTTAGTGTTTAAGCGACTGCTGCGGCAGCCGCTGAACATAAAAGTCGGTGACGTGTTTTTGTCCGCAGGGTGGATGCCTGCAGGACATAGGAGAGGAGTGCCGCCTTTTTATTTGAATTTTCTCGCCGCTCTGAGCGCGCGCTTTACTGCTGTCTCCATTTCCTGCTTCCCTCATGGAGAACACGGAGGCACAGCGCGCGGCCATTAAAGAAGCAGGCTGAAAGCTTCTTCTGGCTCTTCTCCCTCCTCCCCTCCCGGCAATATTTACACTGTTACCAGCTGGGTGAGTCGCTCTAGCCCCGCAGGCAGAAGCTTAACCCCTTCACCCCCACAGCGCGGGCGCCTTCTAATGAGTGACAGACTGCGCTGTCCCTGCGGCTGTTATCGATAAGGGACTCGCACACTCTTTTCAATAATAAAAAGAGTTTGTGGGGAGTCTGCGTTTTAATACTGCCCTATACGTTCCCACTAACGATCCTGAAAACGACGCATACTAATGCGATCGTTTGTGGATCATTTTTTAATGTCGCTAGTAGCTGCCAATCTGGGCGATCTCATTAACATCGCATAAGCGTTAGCGATCTCCTTAACAACTTTGGCGTCATTGCGATATACAAAACAGCGCAATTTTTAGCGATCTTGTGGAAGTTTTTCTGTTAGTGTGGCATAAAAAGCTGCCTGCAGCTGCTGCCTTATAAGAGGCACTTGGGGCTCGCACAACTTTTTCATTATCAAGGTTTGGGGAGTCTGCTATTTTAAAACCCCTTCTTAGGCGGTTTAACTATTAATGCTGGGGTAGCTCTCTGTTTAAGAGCTTTAACCCTTCAGCGATTGTTTTTTCTTTAAGAAACACACTGTTCTAGTTACTGACAGGTTTAACCTGCCATATACTTGCAAGGACATGTCAGATGCGGGACTATCTGACACGCAGACCCCGACAGCGTCATGCGCAGGGGGTGGGAGGTTCCAAGGGTGTCAAAATGGAGGCCCTCGCTAGTTTCTATGATGGCCTGTCTGACCTTCTAGGTTATGGAGTGTCAGCTAGATCCTCTAAAGGGAAGCGACAAGTCGCGACGGCTTACAATCTGTATCCGTTTTTCTACGGAGTTGATTGTTAATTGGATCCCTGAAGTGAATGCCCCTTTTTACCTGGTAAAGGAAGGCGAGTCTGCAGGACCTGCTGGACATAAAAATGGAGATGGCAACAATATCCATCTGCGAGGCCGCGGTCATGGATTCAGTAATTAATGATCTATGTGTACTTGTAAAGTTTCCCTGAGCCGTTTGGACCGTCTACGGACGGCGTGACAAGATGGATCCCCTCTATCGAGATAGATGGGCTTTTCAATTTGAAGGATTCGCGTCACTGCTATCCAGGGCGCAATCCTCGGCATACAGTCAGAAGAGCACTGTGGCTTAGACAGTGGAACGCGGTTTCCAAGCGGGTTTGCTATCTTTAGCTTACAAAGTGGTCAGCTATTTGAATCTGACCTCACAGAGCTGATTTCTGAGGCAAAAGAAACAGCTTTAACCGCAGCGCAGAGCTGTGACTTCTGCGTCTGGCAGGACTAGTGCCGGTAGTTGCGGCGGTCCTTTCGGTCCAGGGGATGACCGGTCAACCCTCTGGGGGTTTGATCTTTCCCTTTCTTTTTTTATAAAAAAAAAAAAAAGGGGGAATTTCCAGAAATTCCGCATACCCTGGAAACAGAACTTCCATTAAGACAGAAGCTGGCAAAAAACCCGCTAAAGCGGTCTGACGTCTGGGTCTCACTCGAACGCTCTCGAGTGGAGGGTCGTTTTACTCCAATTCAAACCGATTGGGTTTCCCGTGTGTCGGACGCCTTTGGGGAAACACAGTTTGTTTGGCAGGCTACTTCATAGAGTTTCTTCTCGACCCCCGGACAGGTTTTGCCAATCTCGCATTCCGTCAGAGCCGAGCTATTTGCCGCTCTAAATACGAGAGGTCGATTCCCTTCTGCAGAAGGTGTGGTGATACCGGTTTTCCCCAGAGGACCGGGGAAGAGGATTCTTATTCCAACCTCTTTGTGGTCCCCAAAAAGGAGACAAATTTCGCCCTATTTTGGATTTCAAAGATAATCGGCATTTTACATCCCGAAAATTCCGCATGGAGTCGCTTCGCTCCGTTGGGGGCAGCCCTGTCGCAGAACGTCTTTTTGGTCAATCGACATTCGCGACGTTTATTTGCATGTTCCCGTCGGAAGGGCTCACCGCGCTTCCTTCGTTTTGCCATAGGTCAGGACCTTGCCAGTTTGTGGCTCTGCCATTCGGCTTGGCCTCGGCGCCCAGAGTTTTTAACAAAAATTCTAGCGCCCCTCATGGCAATTCTTCAAAGACAGGGGTTACGATTTCCTACCTGGACGACCTTCTGATTGTGGCGTCCTCAAAGGAGGAGGCGGGGACGGCTCGCAATCTATCCCTTCAGCTCCTGGAGGATTTCGGGTGGCTGGTCAATTGGGAGAAGTCGTCTCTGGAAGTCAATCCTGTTTTTGGAATGCATTTCGACACTACGGACGGTGGTGTCCCTTCCTCCAGACAAGCGGGCATGTCCCCTTCGACATGTACAGATTATGAGGTCTACGGCAGCAATGTCCTTTCGGAAGTGTATGCGCCTTCTGGGTTTTGACGTCCATGGAGGCACTTCCGTTTGCCCAATTTCATTCCAGGGCCCTCCAAAGGCTCATTCTGAAATCGTTGGGATCGATCGCAAGCTTCTCTGAATTGCAGCGTCATCATCTCTCACAGGGGGCGAGAATCCCTAGGATGGTGGTTACGTCCAGGAGCGTTATTTTCCTGGGAAATCTTTCCTCCCTCCGAGGTGGTCGGTCATAACCACCGATGCCAGCCTGACGGGCTGGGGGGGGTGTCTGGAACGATCTTTGGATCCAGGGAGTAGGTCATCGGAAAGTCTGTTCTAACCGATCAACATCCTGGAGTTGAGGGCAATTTTTCCTTTGCCTACAACACTGGACGGTCCCTTTAAGCGGTCTAACCAGTCGAGTGCAGACAGACAACGCGACGGCGTTGCGTATATCAACCACCAAGGCGGACAAGGAGCTCCAGCCTCATGATGGAGGTGTCTCGGATCCTGCTATGGGCTGAGACCAAGGTTTTCCGCCATCTCTGCGATCACATTCCAGGAGTCCAGAATACCACGGCGGACTTCCTCAGTCGCGAGAAGATGGATCCTGGAGAATGGATCTTCATCCGAAAATTTTGCCTGCGTGCTTCCGTTGGGGAACTCCCCATGGATTTGATGGCATCCAGGTTCAAATGCCAAACTACCGACCTTCATGTCCAGGTACAAGGACCGAAGGCTGTGGCGGTGGTTGCTCTGGGCTCCGTGGGACATTTCGAGCTAGTCTATGTGTTTCCGCCGATATCTTTACTTCCCTCTGGGCTGCTTGGATCAGACTGGAAGAGAATTCCGGCTATGTTATAGCCCGGATTGGCCAAGGAGGACATGGTTCTCGACACTGGGGGTCGTTTTTTGGCGGGCACCGCCATTCCCACTTCCTCCTCGCCCGGACCTGTTAACCCAGGGGCCCGTTGTTCGTCATCCGGACTTGAAGTCTCTGCGTTTTTGACAGCGTGGCTCTTGAGACCGAAACCTTGACCCGTAGAGGTTTTTCAGCCGAAGTCATTGCCACTCTGCGAGCTGCCAGAGGTCCGGCTACTACTAAGATTTATCACAAGACTTGGTCTTTTCATGGTTTCGGGTTCTTCAAGGAATCCGAGGATTTTTTTCTATTCCCAAGGTTTGGCAGTTAGCACTCTGAAAGGTCAGGTTTTTGCCCTGTCTTTGCTATTTCGGAAGGCTATCGCCTCGCGTAGGAACGTACGTTCTTTTTTCGCGGAGAAACCCCGTCAGTTTCCACTGCGGAAGGCGCCTGTGTCTCCTTGGCGGCTCAACCTTGTCTGGAGGCTCTTCAGCATATACCTTTTGAGCCTATGGGTTCTGCTAGCCTTTCTTTAATTTCTTGGAAGGTTACCTTCTTAGTGGCGGTAACCTCTTAAGAAGGGTTTCTGAGTTGGCAGCTTTTTCCTGCTCGCTCCTTTCCTGGAGTTTTACCCGGATCGAGTAGTGCTTCGCACACGGGCGATTTTCTACCTAAGGTGGTGTCGCAATTTCATGTTAACCAGGATATTGTGTTGCCCTCCGCTTTGCCCGGGCCCAGGAATGCAAAGGAACGGAACTTGCACAAATTGGATTTAGTGCGGGTCTTGAAGTTCTATTTTGTCTATTACTCAAGGTTTTCGAAAGTCAGATTCCCTGTTTGTGATTACAGCAGGTCGTAGGCGTGATCAACGAGTTTTCAAGGACTCTATAGCTCGTTGGATTCGGTCGGCCATTTTGGAGGCTTACCGTCTTAATGGCGAACCTTGCCCGATTAAGATTCGAGCTCGCTCCACGAGGGCTGTGACTTCATCGTGGGCCTTTCATCAAGGGCTTCGGCAGCTCAGCTCTGCCGAGCGGCGACCTGGCGTTTCGTCCACACATTTACAAAGTTTTATAAGGTGGACGTCAGTGCTTCCGCTGATGCAGCCTTAGGACGTAGGGTCCTGCAGGCAGCGGTAATTTAAAGTTTTTAGTTAACTTGTATTTGGCGCCTGTGGCTGATTTATCTAGGTTGTTGGGTTTCTGCCTATTTTGGTTTTTTCCCACCCTAATTTTTGGACTGCTTTGGGACGTCCCACTAGTAATGACTGTGGCTCTCTTCCTTCCATCTGCAGCTGAAAGACGGATTTTGGTAAGAACTTACCTGTAAAATCCTTTTCAGCGAAGGAAGGAAGAGAGACACAGCTCCCTCCCATGGCAGAAGTGTGTTGTTGTATTTACAGATGCAGTGTGACCCTTCTCTGATAAGCGATTATCTGGACTGAGGTCGACGCGCTACGGCTCTGTTCCAGCATTGCCAGCTTATCGCAGTAGTCAGGTTCAGTGAGTAGTACCTGTAACTGTGTGATTTTTTTGCCGAATGCATGCATAACCTGTACTCTAATATTTTTCTCTGAAGTCCTTCAGAAGGGGTTATGTTGCTTCGCTGGTGATATTGTTCTTCCTTAAGCTTGGTACGACTGAAGAGCTGAGTAGGAGGAGCCCGAGCTGGAGGGGCCGGTCAACACTCTTTTTAATCTGAGGTGTCAATCCCATCTGGGCTCCGCCTACCCACTAGTAATGACTGTGTCTCTCTTCCTTCCTTCGCTGAAAAGGATTTTACAGGTAAGTTCTTACCAAAATCCGTCTTTTCTTGTGATCACTCTCATTGGTTCTAATGTACTATTATTTTGATTTTATATGGCTGTTACAGTTTTTTTATTTGACATATCTTTGTTGTTTTGTCTATTCCTTTGGAGATGGTTTTTTGAACTACTTATATGATGTTTAATTTTTCATGTTTATTTTCATGTTACTTATATGGTTCTTTTGTTCACAGCAACTACATGAATAAGGCTCTGGTTGAACCGAAACGTTGAGATATTAGTGCCGCTTCATGCTTATATTCTGTTTTTGCTTCTACAAATTTGGTTGTCCACAATAAAATTTTCACTTTGCAAATTGATCATTTTGAGTGTGCAGTAAAAAGTCATTACTCTGAAGTGTGAAAGAGGCCTAAGTGGTAGAGGATGGTGAGATATGGAGCCTGAAAGTCAGAAGTTCAAAACATTCTTACAATATAACTGTTATAATACTGTCTCCTATGTTCAAGAATATAACTACTATAATACTGTCCCATATGTACAAGAATATAACTACTATAATACTGCCCCTATATGCAAGAATATAACTACTATAATACAGCTCCTATGTACAAAAATACAACTACTATAATACTACTCCTATGTACAAGAATATAACTACTAGAATACTGTCCCTTATGTACAAGAATATAACTACTATAATATTGCCCCAATGTACAAGAATATAACTACTATAATACTGCTCTTATGTACAAGAATCTAACTACTATAATACTGCTCCTATGTACAAGAATATGACTACTATAGTACTGCCTCCTATGTACAAGAATATGACTACTATAGTACTGCCCCCTATGTACAAGCATATAACTACTGTAATACTGCTCCTATGTACAAGAATATAACTACTATAATACTGCCCTATGTACAAGAATATAACTACTATAATACTGCTCCTATGTACAAGAATATAACTACTATAATACTGCTCCTATGTACAAGAATATAACTACTATAATACTGCTCCTATGTACAAGAATATAACTACTATAATACTGCCCCTATATACAAGAATATAACTACTATAATACTGCTCCTATGTACAAGAATATAACTACATAATACTGCTCCTATGTACAAGAATATAACTACCGTAATACTGCTCCTATGTACAAGAATATAACTACTATAATACTGCTCCTATGTACAAGAATATAACTACTATAATACTGCTCCTATGTACAAGAATATAACTACTATAATACTGCTCCTATGTACAAGAATATAACTACTATAATACTGCTCCTATGTACAAGAATATAACTACTATAATACTGCTCCTATGTACAAGAATATAACTACTATAATACTGCTCCTATGTACAAGAATATAACTACTATAATACTGCTCCTATGTACAAGAATATAAACTACTATAATACTGCCCCTATATACAAGAATATAACTACTATAATACTGCTCCTATGTACAAGAATATAACTACCATAATACTGCTCCTATGTACAAGAATATAACTACCGTAATACTGCTCCTATGTACAAGAATATAACTACTATAATACTGCTCCCTATGTACAAGAATATAACTACTGTAATACTGCTCCTATGTACAAGAATATAACTACTATAATACTACCTCCTATGTACAAGAATATAACTTCTATAATACTTCCCCTATATACAAGAATATAACTACTATAATACTGCTCCTATGTACAAGAATATAACTACCTAATACTGCTCCTATGTACAAGAATAATAAACTCTATACAAATATACTGCTCCCTATGTACAAGAATATAACTACTGTAATACTGCTCCTATGTACAAGAATATAACTACTATAATACTACCTCCTATGTACAAGAATATAACTTCTATAATACTTCCCCCTATATACAAGAATATAACTACTGTAATACTGCCCTCTATGTACAAGAATATAACTACTATAATACTGCCCCTATGTACAAGAATATAACTACTATAATACTACCTCCTATGTACAAGAATACAGTTAGGTCCATAACTATTTGGACAGAGACAACATTTATCTAATTTTGGTTCTAGACATTACCACAATGAATTTGAAACAAAACAAATCAGATGCAGTTGAAGTTCAGACTTTCAGCTTTCATTTGAGGGTATCCACATTAAAATTGGATGAAGGGTTTAGGAGTTTCAGCTCCTTAACATGTGCCACCCTGTTTTTAAAGGGACCAAAAGTAATTGGACAAATGACTCCAAGGCTATTTCATGGACAGGTGTGGGCAATCCCTTTGTTATGTCATTCTCAATTAAGCAGATGAAAGGGCCAGAGTTGATTTGAGGTGTGGTGTTTGCATTTGGAAGGTTTTGCTGTGAAGGAAACATGTGGTCACAGGAGCTCTCCATGCAGGTGAAACAAGCTATCCTTAAGTTGCAAGAACAGAAAAAAACCCATCCAAGAAATTGCTACAACATTAGAAGTGGCAAAATCTACAATTTGGTACATCCTGAGAAAGAAAGAAAGCACTGGTGAACTCATCAATCCAAAAAGACCTGGGAGCCCACGGAAGACAACAGTGGTGGATGATCGCCGCATACTTTCTTTGGTGAAGAAGAACCCGTTCACAACATCAACTGAAGTCCAGAACACTCTCAGTGAAGTAGGTGTATCTGTCTCTAAGTCAACAGTAAAGAGAAGACTCCATGAAAGTAAATACAAAGGGTTCACATCTAGATGTAAACCATTCATCAATTCCAAAAATAGACAGGCCAGAGTTACATTTGCTGAAAAACACCTCCAGAAGCCAGCTCAGTTCTGGAAAAGTATTCTATGGACAGATGAGACAAAGATCAACCTGTACCAGAATGATGGGAAGCCAAAAGTTTGGAGAAGAAAGGGAACGGCACATGATCCAAGGCACACCACATCCTTTGTAAAACATGGTGGAGGCAACGTGATGGCATGGCCATGCATGGCTTTCAATGGCACTGGGTCACTTGTGTTTATTGATGACATAACAGCAGACAAGAGTAGCCGGATGAATTCTGAAGTGTACCGGGATATACTTTCAGCCCAGATTCAGCCAAATGCTGCAAACTTGATTGGACGGCGCTTCATAGTACAGATGGATAATGACCCCAAGCATACAGCCAAAGCTACACAGGAGTTCATGAGTGCAAAAAAGTGGAACATTCTTCAATGGCCAAGTCAATCACCAGATCTTAACCCAATTGAGCATGCATTTCACTTGCTCAAATCCAGACTTAAGAGAGAAAGACCCACAAACAAGCAAGACCTGAAGGCTGCAGCTGTAAAGGCCTGGCAAAGCATTAAGAAGGAGGAAACCCAGCGTTTGGTGATGTCCATGGGTTCCAGACTTAAGGCAGTGATTGCCTCCAAAGGATTCGCCACAAAATTTTGAAAATAAAAATATTTTGTTTGGGTTATGTTTATTTGTCCAATTACTTTTGACCTCCTAAAATGTGGAGTGTTTGTAAAGAAATGTGTACAATTCCTACATTTTCTAACACATATTTTTGTTCAACCCTTCAAATTAAACGTTACAATCTGCACTTGAATTCTGTTGTAGAGGTTTCATTTCAAATCCAATGTGGTGGCATGCAGAGCCCAACTCGCGAAAATTGTGTCACTGTCCAAATATTTCTGGCCCTGACTGTATAACTGCTATAATACGACCCTCTATGTACAAGAATATAACTACTATAATACTGCCCCTATGTACAAGAATATAACTACTATAATACTGCCCCCTATGCACAAGAATATAACTACTATAATACTGCCCTCTATGTACAAGAATATAACTACTATAATACTGCCCCTATGTACAAGAATATAACTACTATAATACTGCCTCCTAGCTGTGAGGTTGTGTGTTTGTAGCTCTCCTGATGTCTGGAGCAAGCCCAGGAAGGGGCCACCCTGGGCGGGGAAGCTCCCCAGGCAAGGCCCAGGCTTCCCGGCCTACACTGGGACAAGCCTCCCAGGCCTCTCCTAATGGGAATGTTAATCCCAGAGCCACTGTCAGAGCAGTGAATGCAGCGAGCCAAAGCTGCAGCAGTTCTGTGAAGGAGGAAAAAGCCGTCAGTAAAGTTTTGGGAGGAAAACCTTCTCCAAGTCCAGCAAAGAAGCAAGAAGGAAAAGTGTCGGTCAGCGATGGGTTACAGCACAATTTGAAGTCAGGTAACTCCCCAGTCAGCAAGCAGCTCCTGCCAGGTGCACAGGTGAGATCAGCCCCAGCTGTGCAGATCACCTCTCCTGCTCCCAGGCAGAGACGGACGTCTTTGGAAAGACAAACCATCCAGGAGAACTTACAGCAGCATGGCAGTATGGCGCGGTCAGGACGCACACAGTCGCAGTCAGGTGGCAGCAGTAAAAGTGCTGTGGAGCCTGGAGCCATGAAACCAGCGGTGGTGAAAATTAAGGGGACGTCTGGATTCAAGCAGCCGGGGACATCGTTGAATGCAGGATCCCAGGAGGAGACGCCACGTGCACCTGAGCTTCAGCTCGCAGAGGAGATCCCAGGACTGGTCAAGAAGTTCGGTGAGTTACAGCAGCAGAAAGACTCACTACAGATGCAGATAGACACTTGCTATAAGCTAAAGGCTATTAATCCCGGGAGTCATGATTTTTATGATGAGACTCTGAACACACTGGGTGTATTGCTGGCAAAAGTGGTGAGGGACATGGACTGCGTCCTAGAGAGGATGGGGCCCCTGGCGGAGACTTATAGGAACCAGGAACTGTTTAATTCACAGAAGCAGAACTCTGCAGGTTCCAGGTCAGACATTGTCCCAGATGGACCCCAGAAGCAGGTGCGGCCAGTGCTGCAGCCTGCAAGTTTCTGCTTCCAAAAGGGGCAAATGCCGCACCAGCAGCAGCCTGTAGTACAGACCCCAGCAGACGTACCACAAGTCTCAGAATGCCCAGCAAAACTGCCTGCAGCAGATCCAAAGCAGAAGCATGTAGTGCAGATTCCAGCAGAGGTACAACAAGTCACAGAATGCCCAGCACAACAGCCTGCAGCAGATTCCAAGCAGCAGCATGAAGGGCACATTCCAGTAGAGGTACAACAAGTCGCAGAATGCCCAGCACAGCCGCCTGCAGCAGATTCCAAGCAGCAGCATGGACATTTTTCAGCAGAGGGACTACAAGTCTCAGAATGCCAAGCACCACAGTTGGGCAGTGGACATGTGCCGGTAGTTCCTGATGGTGCCCAGCAGGGCTCTGATGCTGGGGATAACCGCGCTGTATCTGAGGGGTCGGGGGTTTGGGGGAGCACAGTATCTTTGGTGGACGCTGCGCAGTCTGATAGTGACATTGATGTTGATGATAACAATGTGCATGATGATGTCTGTGATTTCCCCCCTTTAATTCCGAGCACACAAGGTGTAGAAGCCCCCCCTGCTGCAGACCCTCACCCCGTCAGTCAGCCTAGTGTGACCCCGCAGGTTCCCCCCAGTAATGCCTGGAGTCGTGGCGCTCCGTCCTTCACCTCTGGTGCCAATTATACCGGCCAGGCGTTTAAACGGAGAAACGTTGTGCGTTTCCGGCACAGAGGTGCCAAGGAGGATCTGCCAGATAGAAGGTTTGTGGTCAGGGAGCTCTTGTGTCTCCAGATGGGGTTTGCGCCAGTCAGCATCTTGGCGGTGATTAATCTTCCAGACAGGCAGGGCTATGACGTCAGCTTTAAGCTCATGAGTGACCTGGACAGGTTCTGGTCTAATTTCCCCAAGTTTAGAGACACTGAGGGCTGGAGTAAGTTCAGCTTTATTCCTATCTCTAAGCCAGATACCGTTACGGTTAATCTCATCTTCTGGAATGAGTCTGTTCCCCCGCAGGACATTGTCAGGATCCCGTCTGGGTTGGAGCCGATGTTACTGCAAACACTAGGGGAAGCAGAGGCAGGTAGCGTAGTCAGGTGGCAGCCGGAGGTCGGTACACAGGAAAGGCAGTTCGGTAGCAGAGGAGCAGGCAGATAACGTAGTCAGGTGGCAGGCCGAGGTCAGTTCACAGGAGAGCAGTGTTTGTAGCAGAGGAGCAGGCAGATAACGTAGTCAGGTGGCAGCCGGAGGTCGGTACACAGGAAAGGCAGTTCGGTAGCAGAGGAGCAGGCAGATAACGTAGTCAGGTGGCAGGCCGAGGTCAGTTCACAGGAGAGCAGTGTTTGTAGCAGCAGGAACAGCAGGAGAAAGAGCTTGACTAAAGGCTGGAAGCACAATAATCTCGCAATGACACACCCACAGGGCCAGGTTTATATAGGGCGTGTAATTGGCAATCAGAGGCCAAACGAGAGAGCACTGGGTGAAGCCGATCAGGAAGAACAGTCAATGGTATCCGGGTTCAGCAAGGAACTTTGTAGCCAGCAGAATAGCTCAGATGGTAGAGCTGCTGGCGGTGGACAAGAGACACTGGGTTCGATTCCTGACAGTACTCCCCTCCTTCCAGGATGGCCTCTGGACATCTCAGGAGCTGGCCTATCTGGGTACCTCTGATGGAAGGCTCTTGTAAGTCCAGGAGCATGGACGTTGTCCTTTGGTTCCCATGAATTCTCCTCTGGTCCGTAACCTTCCCACTGCACCAGATACTGCAGTTTACCTCTGAATTTTCGGGAGTCCAGAATCTTATTCACAATGTACTCTTCTTCACCACGGACCTTTCTGGTGGAGGAGGTGGCTGAATTCTTCCTGGAAACGGGTTTTCACAGAAGGGTTTGAGCAAGGATATGTGAAATACTGGATGAATCTTTAGATTGTTGGGAAGTTTTAAACGAAAAGCAACCTGGTTAATTTTTGCAGAAATTTGAAAAGGTCCAATGAATTTCTGACCCAATTTGGAGGATGGCACATGTGTCTTAAGGTTTTTAGTGGACAGCCAAACTTTGTCTCCAACCTGAAGAGCAGGGGGCACTCTCCGATGTTTATCTGCTGCTTCCTTATATACTTCCTGGGTCTTGAGTAATATCTCTGATAATTCCTTCTGGGATTCCTGTAATTTTGCAAGCCTGTCATTAACAGCAGGAATGGGAGTGTTCACTGGCAGATTAGGGATAAATACTGGATGTACTCCATAATTAGCAAAAAATGGGGTTTGAGATGTAGAGCTATGTATGGAGTTGTTGTAGGCAAACTCTGCTGTTGGTAAATAGTCCACCCAGTCATCCTGAAGATAGGAAATGAAGCAACGGAGGTATTGCTCCAAAGTCTGGTTCGTTCTCTCCGTCTGGCCATTGGACTGAGGATGGAAAGCGGTAGAAAGATTCACCGTGACTCCCAAGGCTGTGCAGAAACTCTTCCAAAATTTTGACGTAAACTGAACGCCTCTGTCAGACACCACGTTGTCAGGAATTCCATGTAACCTGAATACCTCTTTGATCATCAGTTCTGCAGTTTTTTCAGCAGTAGGAATTCCTTCAGTTGGGATAAAGTGGGCCATTTTTGTGAGTCGGTCCACTATGACAAGGATGACGGTCATCTGTTTGGAAGGGGGTAGTTCCACAATAAAATCCATGGAAATAGATCCCCAAGGCCTGGATGGAACTGGGAGTGGTTGCAAGAGTCCTAGAGGAGACGATCGTGGGGTCTTGTTTCGTGCGCATGTTAAACAGGTTGAAACATATTTCCTCACATCCTTCCTACAATTAGGCCACCAAAAGAAACAAAGTAGTAAGTCTTGTGTTTTTGCAACTCCAGGATGTCCTGCCAGTTTAGAATCATGGACACTTTTGAGGACTTCAAGGCGAGAAGATTCAGGTACATATATTTTGTGTTTCTGCATCCAAAACCCCTCTTTGAATGAAAGATTGACGTCTTCCGAAGGATGGTTAAGGAAAGAGTCCTCTTGATATCCATCTTTAATTGTATTACATAGTCCTCTAGAGTGCAATATTCCCAAAAAATTTTTAGGGCCTAGAATTGTATCGTCATTACTAGACCTCTCCTGAGGTTCCGAACACATCCTGGACAGTGCGTCAGCCTTGCCATTTCTTGAACCAGGCCGGTAAGAAATTATAAAATTGAATCTTGAGAAAAATAAGGCCCATCGTGCTTGTCTTGCAGACAATCTTTTTGCTGTACGGAGGAATTCAAGATTCTTGTGGTCCGTGAGGACAGTCACAGGGTGATTGGCACCTTTCAGAAGATGTCTCCACTCGGAGAAGGCAACTTTAATGGCTAACAGTTCTTTATTACCGATGTCGTAGTTCTTTTCTGCAGATGACATGGTGTGGGAAAGAAACGCACATGGGTGAAGTTGCATCTTGTCCCCAACTCGCTGAGACAGAATGGCTCCCACTGCAGAGTCCGAGGCGTCCACTTCGACAGTAAATGGCAATTCAGGATTTGGGTGTACTAACAATGGAGCAGACGTAAAAAGAGTTTTCAACTTGTCAAAAGCCTCCTGTGCCTCCGGAGACCAGAAAAATGCTTTGGTCTTTTTTGTTAGTGTAGTAATTGGTAGTATGATCCGTGAAAAGTTCTTTATAAATTTTCGGTAAAAATTTGCAAATCCTATGAAACGCTGGACGTCTTTTAAATTTCTTGGAACAGGCCAGTCCACTACAGCATTGATTTTGCCGGGATCCATGCTCAGACCTTCTGGGGAGATGATATATCCCAGAAATTGGATACTGGTTTGTTCAAACTCACATTTTTCAAGTTTAATGTAAAGATGGTTCTCCTGTAGTCGTTCCAAGACTAACTGGACGTGCCTGCGATGCTCTTCCAAGGTGTCTGAAAATATAAGAATGTCATCGAGATAAGCCACAACGAATTGGTCCAAGAAATCTCGAAATACATCATTAATAAAATGTTGAAAGGTGGCTGGGGCATTGCTAAGGCCAAAGGTCATAACAGAGATTCAAAATGTCCATATCTCGTTCTGAAGGCGGTCTTCCACTCATCTCCTGGGCGAATCCGTATGAGGTTGTAAGCCCCTCTAAGATCCAGCTTCGTAAAGATTTTCGCAGAACGGAGTCTCTCAAATAGTTCAGGAATCAAGGGTAGCGGGTAGCGATTCTTGACAGTGATATTATTCATCTCTCTGTAGTCAATACATGGCCGCAGAGTGGAGTCTTTCTTTTCAACAAAGAACAGGGGTGCCCCAGCTGGAGATGTGGAAGGTCGAATAAAGCCTTTCTCTAAATTTTCATCCAGGAACTTTCTTAATACCTTCAATTCAGGTTCGGAAAGATTGTAAATCCGTCCAAATGGAATGGTTGCTCCTGGCAGCAATTCAATGGGACAGTCGTAAGGACGGTGAGGAGGTAATTGATCTGCTTTCTTCTTACTGCAGACATCAGAGAACTGCTGATATTGAGGTGGTAGTTTCTCTTCCTTCTCATGCGAAATCTCAGAGATTTGGACTTGTTGGAGAACAGGGGGTTCCTTATGACAATTATTCTTACAGTAGTCAGATGGAAAGGTGATGGTCCTTGATGCCCAGTTGATAGAAGGGTTATGGACTGAAAACCAGGGGATCCCTATAATAACCGGAAATTTTGGAGATGAAATAAGGTGGAAACTGACAGCTTCATGATGATCCGGTTCGATACAAATCTCCAGTTCGATTGTCTCATGCGTGACAGGTCCAGAAGACAAAGGTGATCCATCCACAGTTTCCATTTCAATTGGTGTGGATTTGGTCCTACTGGAAATATTATTATCACGTGTAAATTTTAAGTCCATAAAATTTCCTCCTGCTCCCAATCCAACAGGGCAGAGCATTGTATTTTTTGGGTGCCCATTACAACCTGAATGGGGATTACAAAATGAGATGATGTAGTATGTATTTTGTCTATTTCTGGCGTTACTGATGAGATAGTCTGCAAGATGGAATCCGACTGCTGAGAAAGGTCCATATTGCTGGCAGACCTGTTGTTGGTAAAGGCTATAGTCCTTTTGTTAGGACAGTTGATGGCATAGTGTCCAGGGTCCCCACAATAGAGGCAGAGATGTTCTGCACGTCGCCTCTCCTTCTCCTGTGCAGAGAGTGGTCTTCGGATGACGTCGATCTGCATCGGTTCAGACACGCCTTGCGTCTTTTCTTGGTGGTCTGATGCTGAAAATGAGAAGCCAGGGCTATTCCCAAGTGCTCGCAGTCTCTCCTTTCTCCTTTCAGTAAGTCTTTGGTCAATCCGGATACATAGTTGAACAAAGTCCTCCAACTGATCAGGGGTCTCAACCCTGGCAAGCTCGTCTTTCACTGGTTCTGATAACCCTCGTCGAAATTGACTTCTCTGGGCCGCTGGATTCCAGGTGGTGTCGGCCAACCAGCGACGGAACTCCGATGTATATTCCGCAACAGAGCGACGTCCTTGGCGCAAATGATGTAATTTGGTTTCTGCTGTGGCACAGCGGTTTGGGTCATCAAAAACTTGATTCATAGCTGCGGTGAAGGCTTCCAGGTCATTAAGGAGGTCATAGTCCTTTTCTACATAAGGTGAATCCCAAGCAAGAGCTTCATCTGTCAGGAGATTTATCATGAAAAAAACTTTCTTCCTCTCACTGGTAAAGGGAGCAGGTTGCATCTGGAAGTATATGCGGCATTGATTGAGGAATCCTCGGTACTGCTGGCGATCCCCACTGAACTTTGCAGGCAGCGGCAGCCGCGCATTTGATTCGGACCCTGAATTGCGCACGTCCAGAAGTTGTTTTTGTAGCTCAATTACTTCCTGTTGTATCACCGTGAAATCAGTTTGTAACTTGGAATATTTTCCTTGAGAATCAGTACAAAAACTTTGAAGCTCCGTAACTTGCCGCCTCAGGGTGTTCACAGCGGACTCCATTTTGGCGCGAGATTATTCTGTCAGGATCCCGTCTGGGTTGGAGCCGATGTTACTGCAAACACTAGGGGAAGCAGAGGGGCAGGTAGCGTAGTCAGGTAGGCAGCCGGAGGTCGGTACACAGGAAAGGCAGTTCGGTAGCAGAGGAGCAGGCAGATAACGTAGTCAGGTGGCAGGCCGAGGTCAGTTCACAGGAGAGCAGTGTTTGTAGCAGAGGAGCAGGCAGATAACGTAGTCAGGTGGCAGCCGGAGGTCGGTACACAGGAAAGGCAGTTCGGTAGCAGAGGAGCAGGCAGATAACGTAGTCAGGTGGCAGGTCAAGGTCAGTTCACAGGAGAGCAGTGTTTGTAGCAGCAGGAACAGCAGGAGAAAGAGCTTGACTAAAGGCTGGAAGCACAATAATCTCGCAATGACACACCCACAGGGCCAGGTTTATATAGGGCGTGTAATTGGCAATCAGAGGCCAAACGAGAGAGCACTGGGTGAAGCCGTTCAGGAAGAACAGTCAATGGTATCCGGGTTCAGCAAGGAACTTTGTAGCCAGCAGAATAGCTCAGATGGTAGAGCTGCTGGCCGGTGGACAAGAGATACTGGGTTCGATTCCTGACAGACATTGTGGTGTGGCTCCGGAGGCATTGTGACCTGGTCTCTGACCTCACCAAAAGCAGATACAATGATGGTATCTGGACGGGAGGGTGGAGGGTTTTGGTGAAACTGCCAGTGCGATAATATCACTGCCCACTTACCCAACTCTTTCTTTATTGGGAGGGAGAGGGGTGTGTGTTTCTATCCTGGGCAGCCTCGTAAGTGCTTCAAATGTGGCAAGGCGGGTCACCTGGCAAATACGTGTACTGTGGTGAAGTGCAACCTGTGTGGGGAGGTCGGCCATGTGGCTGCAGACTGCCAGAACATCAGGTGCAACCTCTGTGGGAGATCGGTCACCCTCACAGGGACTGTCCTGACGCCTGGCACAATATCTGTAAGGACTATCCTGATGAGGATTTGGTGGCAGGGGCAGAGATTCTGGAGGAGGCAGCTTTACTGTCAGGGGAAATACTGGCCAGACCGGAGGCCCACCAGGGGTCTACTCAGGTGACACCAGAGCAGCAGGGTTCAGAGGGTGCACAGGGAAGTATGGAGGTTGTCCCTCAGGGGCAGCAGTCACAGGGAAGCATTACTTCAGTACTACCATCTGTGTCTCAGACTAAAAGGAAGAAAAAGGACAAGACCTCCCGTAAACCTGAGAAGGAGTATGACACTGGCCAAGGAGCCAGGAATAAGGTCCAGAGTTCTGCAGGTGTAATGGACTTATCTAATAGGTTTGGTGTTCTGTCTGAGTCTGACGGTGATTTTGAGGACCTTAGAAGAATTGACGGTGATTTTGAGGACCTTAGAAGAATTGACGCAGAGTTTGATAGGGACGTAGAGGACTGTCCTCCGCCCAAGCGGAAGCCATCACCTGAGGCTCTCGGGTAGAGTCTGAAATGGAGACCTGCGGTGACCAGAATAACTCCGACTCAGATCTGTGACGCTGTCAACTACATAATGTCCGACCCCAGATAGATAAAATCATTAGGAAAATTAGGAAATGTTAAGTTATGGAAGATGTGTCACTGGGTTGAAATATGATGTTTTTTTTTTGTTTGTTTGTTTTTTTTCAACCAGGTGTATGGACTCTTTAAGATAATTTTATATGTATAATCCGGATATGTAATGAATGTATGTACAATCCAAGTGAATTTAGTTTTGTATTACTGGAGGAATGTCAGAATATTTGTATTTGTTTGGTTTTTACAATAAAAATTGCCCCTATGTACAAGAATATAACTACTATAATACTACCTCCTATGTACAAGAATATAACTGCTATAATACTACCCTCTATGTACAAGAATATAACTACTATAATACTGCCCCTATGTACAAGAATATAACTACTATAATACTACCTCCTATGTACAAGAATATAACTGCTATAATACTACCCTCTATGTACAAGAATATAACTACTATAATACTGCCCCTATGTACAAGAATATAACTACTATAATACTGCCCCTATGTACAAGATTATAACTATTATAATACTGCCTCTATATACAAGAATATAACTACTATAATACTGCTCCTATGTACAAGAATATAACTACTATAATACTACCTCCTATGTACAAGAATATAACTTCTATAATACTGCTCCCTATATACAAGAATATAACTACTATAATACTGCTCCTATGTACAAGAATATAACTACTATAATACTACCTCCTATGTACAAGAATATAACTTCTATAATACTGCCCCTATGTACAAGAATATAACTACTATAATACTGCCCCTATGTACAAGAATATAACTACTATAATACTGCCTCTATATACAAGAATATAACTACTATAATACTGCTCCTATGTACAAGAATATAACTACTATAATACTACCTCCTATGTACAAGAATATAACTGCTATAATACTACCCTCTATGTACAAGAATATAACTACTATAATACTGCCCTCTATGTACAAGAATATAACTACTATAATACTGCCCCTATGTATAAGAATATAACTACTATAATACTACCTCCTATGTACAAGAATATAACTTCTATAATACTGCCCCTATGTACAAGAATATAACTACTATAATACTGCCCCTATGTACAAGAATATAACTACTATAATACTGCCTCTATGTACAAGAATATAACTACTATAATACTGCCCTATGTACAAGAATATAACTACTATAATACTACCTCCTATGTACAAGAATATAACTTCTATAATACTGCCCCCTATATACAAGAATATAACTACTGTAATACTGCCATAAGATAATATAAAAAACAGGATTATTCTGAACACTTATAGGGAACTATTCCCCCCCCTGGGCGTTTTTAAAAGAGCCACCTTCAGCAGCACTAAGGCAGCAGTCTGCGAAGATGGCTCTTTTTTTTCTGGTCCCCTGCAACGCTGCAATATAGAGTTTTAATACTAGGTCCCCAAACCTTAAATGTGTCCCTGAGGCATGGCCTCTTCCCCTGACTCATCCTCCCCCCAGCCATCCATCAACCCCCTTCAGTGTCACCGCGCCTCCTCCAGATTTTTCTTTCAGTTCGGTTCTGTGTGGCGCCTGCTCAGTCTACATGTTTAGATGCGCCTGCCCCCTTCTCCCAGTCCCTCCACTTTCATTTTCAGGCCGGGATCACACATGCGACGAAGTCGTCCGACACTCGCATGTGAAATCCCAGCTCTGGCACTCGGGAGTGGAGTGCGCAGCTGCATGTAGTTCTATGCAGCTGCTCGCTTCACTCCCGAGTGCTGGCGCCAGAGCTGGGATTTCACATGCGAGTGTCGGATGACTTTGTCGCATGTGTGATCCCGGCCTCATACCCTGTGCAGCGTCGGATGTGCTGATCTTTTTCTGGCCGGTCAGCTGGGAGAAGGGGCAGACGCAGCTAAACATGTAGACTGCACAGGCGCCAGATTGCCAGCCCCGCAGTGTGAATACATCATAACACACTGCGGGGAGGGATCTGGTGAAAGACGCATGTGCAATAGTCTTCTGACAGTTCCCGGCAGCGCGCACTGCGCATGCCCGAGGACTGTTCCAACAGCGCAGGCGCCACATAGAACCGAACTGAGAGAAAAAAAAATCTGGAGGAGGCGCAGTGACGCTGAAGGGGGTTGATGGATGGCTGTGGGGAGGTGAGTCGGGAAGAGGCCATACCTCAGGAACGCATTTAAGGTGGAGACCTAGTTTTAAAACTCTATATTTCAGCTTTGCAGGAGACAAGAAAAAAAAAAGAGCCACCTTCACAGACTGCTGCCTTAGTGCTGCTGAAGATGGCTCTTTTACTTAAAAACGCCCGGGCGGTGACAGGTTCCCTTTAATTTCAGTCTCTCTATTTTAAAGCAATAAATAAGTCCTGACCACTTCCTATGATCTTGCTGCAGGTTTTTAGATGCTTTAAGAATTGACCTTAGTAACAGCGGAGGATCTCAAGTTAGCAAAACCACAAGCTGTAAAAGATCGATAAAAATAATGCTGAACTTTGAAGTTTGAGCAGAATTTCCCTTTAAGGCTGTTTGCGGAGATCGGCCATAGAGAGCTGTTGCCGTAATGTTCCATACATATAAACAGAAGCACATTGAGAACAGGGTGTTCAAATCAACGATAAAATTGAAAATCGAGAACACAGAAATAAGACGCTGTGATAATTTACGCAATACAGAAAATTCCACCAAGAACGTTCTGCAACCCTGCAAAAGTCCTTACGTGGCTCATTGTCAAATATATGGGACAGGGGACAACTCCAGACATGAAAATACAGCGGCTGGGCAGTAAAACAGAGAACCCCATTACTCAAAGTGACGCTTTGAGTAAGATTCATAAAAATGTGAACAGCCATGTGGTGTCTGACCCCTCAGCTCATCTGGACAATCACATTACCTGGTCCGCTCCACAAAGTCCCATAAATAATAGGAAGAGCTTCAGCATGAGATATAGAGCCCAGCTGGTACCTGCCGACACCGACCATGAATTTCATTGCTTCGTATGCCGATCGTGTCATGGGGTCCTTGTTCTAGTTAAATATATGTGATGTTAGATCCTATACTGAAATCACGTGACCAACGGAACATAAGCAATAACACATAATCACAATAACAATACCTTATTATTCTGATTATATTCTTCTACATAGGAGCAGTATTACAGTAGTTATATTCTTGTACATAGGGGCAGTATTATAGTAGTTATATTCTTGCACATAGGGGCAGTATTATAGTAGTTATATTCTTGTACATAGGAGCAGTATTATAGTAGTTATATTCTTGTACACAGGGGGCAGTATTATAGTAGCTATATTCTTGTACACAGGGGCAGTATTGTAGTAGTTATATTCTTGTAAATAGGTGCAGTAGTATAGTAGTTATATTCTTGTACATAGGGGCAGTATTATAGTAGTTATATTCTTGCACATAGGGGCAGTATTATAGTAGTTATATTCTTGTACATAGGGGCAGTATTATAGTAGTTATATTCTTGTACATAGGGGCAGTATTATAGTAGTTATATACTTGTACATAGGGGCAGTATTATAGTAGTTATATTCTTGTGCATGGGGGCATTATTATAGTAGTTATATTCTTGTACATAGAAGCCATATTATAGTAGTTATATTCTTGTACATGGGGGCAGTATTATAGTAGTTATACTCTTATACATAGGGGGCAGTATTATAGCAGTTATATTCTTATACACAGAGGGTAATATTATAGTAGTTATATTCTTGTACACAGGGGGCAGTATTATAATAGTTATATCTTGTACACAGGGGGCAGTATTATAGTAGTTATATTTTTGTACATAGGGGCAGTATTATAGTAGTTATATTCTTATACATAGGGGCAGTATTATAGTAGTTATATTCTTATACACAGAGGGCAGTATTTATAGTAGTTATATTTTTGTACATAGGGGGCAGTATTATAGTAGTTATATTTTTGTACATAGGCGGCAGTATTATAGTAGTTATATTCTTGTACATAGGAGGCAGTATTATAGTAGTTATATTCTTGTACATAGGAGCAGTATTATAGCAGTTATAGTCTTGTACATAGGGGCAGTATTATAGTAGTTATATTCGTATACACAGAGGACAATATTATAGTAGTTATATTCTTGTACACAGGGGGCAGTATTATAGTAGTTATATTCTTGTACATAGGAGGCAGTATTATAGTAGTTATATTCTTGTACATAGGGGCAATATTATAGTAGTTATATTCTTGTATGTTATGATTTGGTAGCTGAGGAGAGCAGGCAAAAACGGCAATACACCAGAGAGGTTGGAATCTACTGGATTGCAGTACCCTGACTAACCACCACAACTAAAGGCAGCCGTGAAGCGTACCTACGTTGGTCCTAGACGCCTCGTCACAGCCTGAGAAGCTAACTACACCTAAAGATAGAAAGAGGAAAACTATCTGCCCCGGAGCAGATCCCCAAAGAACATAGGAAGTCCCCAAACATGTAATGGCGGTTAGACAAGAGGAAATACAAACACAGACAGAAAAAGTATGAGCAAACGCTGGGGCCCAATCTTCCTTGACAGAAAAGGATAGGAAGGACACTTACTGCAATCCCAAAAAACCCTAAAAAGTACCAACTCTACTAATTACAAAAACACCTGAGATCACACGACCTCTACCACCTAAATTAGTTCTCTGGTGTAACAAAACTAAGCCGCAGCCACTGAAAAAACTGGAAAAGGCAAATGAACAAATAACAGAGGCTCAGATAAACTGAGAGGAGCACAAGCCCCCCGGAGGGGACCTGGCTGACCTCCACAAGAGTGCAGGAAACAATGCAAAAAGCAAGCACAGAAATAAAAACAGAAAATGTCTTATCTGAGAGCAGGAGAAGAGGCAAGATTCAGCAGGCTTCCAAGTGAACCAGGAACAACAGCAGTTAGACAAGAACAATTGATCACCGGCAACCCTGATGGGAGGGAACCTCCCTTATATAGGACCAGTCTGTAACTCCTGATTGCCAATCTTCACTAAATGGTTCAGCACTGTCAGCAACCACCAGAGGGAGCTTCTGCTCAGAACTCATCTCCAACACATTCACAACACTTGTACATGGGCAGTATTATAGTAGTTATATTCTTGTACATAGGGGCAGTATTATAGTAGTTATATTCTTGTGCATGGGGGCATTATTATAGTAGCTATATTCTTGTACATAGAAGCCATATTATAGTAGTTATATTCTTGTACATGGGGACAGTATTATAGTAATTATATTCTTGCCATAGGGGGCAGTATTATAGTAGTTATATTCTTATACACAGAGGGTAATATTATAGTAGTTATATTCTTGTACATAGGAGGCAGTATTATAGTTGTTATATTCTTGTACATAGGAGCAGTATTATAGTAGTTATATTCTTGTACACAGGGGGCAGTATTACAGTAGTTATATTCTTGTACATAGGGACAGTATTATAGTAGTTATATTCTTGTACATAGGGGCAGTATTATAGTAGTTATATTCTTGTACATAGGAGCAGTATTACAGTAGTTATATTCTTGTATATAGGGGCAGTATTGTAGTAGTTATATTCTTGTACATAGGAGCAGTATTATAGTAGTTATATTCTTGTACATAGGAGCAGTATTATAGTAGTTATATTCCTGTACACGGGGCTGTATTACAGTGGTTATATTCCTGTACATAAGGCAGTATTACAGTAGTTTTATTGTTGTACATAGGAGCAGTATTATAGTAGTTATATTCTTGTACACAGGGGCAGTATTGTAGTAGTTATATTCTTGTAAATAGGTGCAGTATTATAGTAGTTATATTCTTGTACATAGGGGCAGTATTATAGTAGTTATATTCTTGCACAAAGGGGCAGTATTATAGTAGTTATATTCTTGTACATAGGGGGCAGTATTATAGTAGTTATATTCTTGTACATAGGGACAGTATTATAGTAGTTATATACTTGTACATATAAGCCATATTATAGTAGTTATATTCTTGTACATAGGGGCAGTATTATAGTAGTTTTATACTTGTACATAGAGGACAGTAGTATAGTAATTATATTCCTGTACATAGAGGCAGTATTATAGTAGTTTTATACTTGTGCATAGAGGACAGTAATATAGTAATTATATTCCTGTACATAGGGACAGTATTATAGTAGTTATATTCTTGTACATAGGGGACAGTATTATAGTAGTTATATTCTTGTACATAGGGGCAGTATTATAGTAGTTATATTCTTGTACATAGGGGGCAGTATTATAGTAGTTATTTTTTGTACATAGGCGGCAGTAATTTGTTTTTACACATTTTGAAAAGAAAAATAGGATGGTTCTGTGAACAATATTAATGAATTTCTTCACTGTCAATTTTGGGTGTAGTTTTCCTTTAATGACTGTTGGGATGTCAGGGGTGTGGAATAGATTATAATACACAGTTTTTCTTCTCCCGATCTGTAGCGGCACGTGTATAATTAATATGTCATTTTACCTGATTATGAAACCCTTTGTACATGATCGGAGCCGCAGGTGGTTACAATTGTGTAGTATGAATGACAACCGCACTGCGGTTAAGTGACGGTTGAGGGAGAGGGAGGGGCTAAAGTGACGATCGCTGTGAGCACAGAATGTACAATGGCGGTGTGATCCAGTAATACAGTAAGTGCACAGATATTTATCTGTAAGGTTCCAATTGCTCGAAAGCATCGCAATGTCCATTCAGTCCCCAAAAGAGTGAATGGGCGACCAATGCATTATTGGGTAGTGGCACAGCCAGCACTTCTTCAGTGGCTGATTGTTCTTTATTCACTTTTGTGAGGCAGGAATCATTTTACTTTTCTGCAGTTCACAGAAGGGGGCAGCAGTGAGCAGAAGAAAGATGCTGCAGAAGTAAAGGAGAATGTGGTGTCTGTGCTCCAGCACGAGGCATGATGGCAGTGATTATAAGGCTGAAGAAGAATTACTCACGAAATGCTGTCGCCATATAACTAAGGAAGGATCCTGGCAGCAGTCCTGTTTACTTTAGGCACAAGTGGAGTTGTCCTTTAAGCTTTTAAACACGCTTTATAGCATCACAGCAAAGTGTGTGTGGGAACAAGTCACTAGAGACCAATGACAGCTCCATCTACAGTCATCAGCAGATTGTCACCCCCGCCCCCCAGAATCTTGTTTAGTCCCTGGAGCTCAATAGTGTTTGAATTGCTAATTATATTCGATTTCATTTAAAGTGATACAACAGATTACAAGGCGCTAAAAATGTGACAATTCACTAATGATTGTAACCTGTATTATACCCCAGAGCTGCACTCACTATTCTGCTACTGGAGTCACTGTGTACATACCAGAGGCATAGCTAGGGTTTTGGTTCGGGGGGCCAAAACTTAGCAGTGGGCCCCTAACCAGGTAACCATGATTACAACTATGGTGGCGCCCCCTAATAGTGGATGTAGGAGAACCTCAGCAGATGACCGCGCTGTTGATGAAAATAATCTCTATACAAAGACCAACATTGATATTACCACCATATGGTGATTATACAGAGGTAGATATTAGTGCTGCAGAACATAAAGGAGATTACAGCACAGTTACAGATGGTCACTTACCGCTGACGTTCTTTCTGATGGAATCGTTCACTTTTCCAGTCTTTTCCATCTGGCCCAGACAGACATGACAACTTCTCCAGCCAGGACTCTGCTGCAGAGATTACAACAAAGACACATCTGACTTCTCACATTTGAGTCATTCCATGTCAAGTGGACCAGTGGTCCCCACTCGACCTTCTCCGATTTTGCTGAAAATTTATAAGGATGTACATGTATGTTTGAAAAGAGGTTCTGTACATTTTTAGGGCCAGATCTCAAATACATTGGGCACTGTTGACCTTTCACTGGAGGTTCCACCAAGCCTGCGGCTTCAGCTAAGAGGATTTTGCAAACTTTGGCACATAGCCATTAGAGTTCTATACTGGCTATGATGCTGAAATTTGGCATACTAGCTCAACTTTTGCTGCTAAACACAATAAAATTATTACCGGCTATGACAAAACAATATTTCGGCTGCAATTTTGTGTCAAAGTAGCTT
>JARQOD010010827.1:0-25833 GCA_033576555.1 Oophaga sylvatica
CAGCTAATGGAAGTAGATCCACCCAATCATCCTGTAGGTGGCAGATAAAGCAGCGGAGATACTGCTCCAGGGTTTGATTGGTTCGTTCGGTCTGTCCATTAGTCTGGGGATGAAAAGCAGAAGAAAGGTTTACTTTAATGTCCAATGCTGCACAGAAATTTTGCCAAAACCTAGAAGTGAATTGCACCCCTCAATCCGAAATAACCTCATCCGGTACTCCATGTAAGCGAAACACATCTTTAATCATCAAATCTGATGTCTGTTTTGCAGTGGGTAAGCCGACACAAGGGATAAAATGAGCTGCCTTTGTTAGACGGTCAACCACCACTAGAATGGTGTTCTTCCCCTGAGAGGTTGGTAACTCCACAATGAAGTCCATAGAAATGGATCCCCACGGGCGGGACGGGGGGAAGAGGCTGTAACAGACCAGTTGGTGAGGAGCGAGGTGTTTTGCATCTTGCACAGACCTCACATGAAGTGACATAATTCAAAACATCCTTCCTGCAAGTGGGCCACCAAAAGAAACGAGAAAGAAATTCCTGTGTCTTTAGAATTCCTCTATGCCCAGCTATCTTGGAATCGTGAATGAGTTGCAATACTCTTAATCTGACTGTTTCAGGAATATACAGACGTTGTCCCTGAATCCACACACCATTCTTAAAGACAAGACTTACGTCCCTTGGGGTTGTGCCAAAAAGGAATCCGCATGGTATGCTTCCTTGATGTCCTTAAGTAGGTCTTGATTATGAATTACTCCTAGGAATCTAGAGTCAGGAAGAATAGTCTTAGGAGGAGTAATTGGACGTGTCTCTGCTGAGTAAATCCTAGAGAGTGCATCAGCCTTTCCATTGCGCGATCCTGGTCTATAAGAGATGATAAAATTAAATTGGTTTAAGAAAAGATTCCAGCGAGCCTGGCGAGGAGTCAGGCACTTAGCCGACCTGATAAACTCAAGGTTACGATGGTCTGTCAGGACGACTATTTGCTGTGCAGCACCCTGAAGAAGGTGTCTCCATTCTTTGAAGGCGGCAATAATGGCCAACAACTCTCTATTGCCCACATCGTAGTTCCTCTCAGCCGAAGACAACTGCTGGGAAAAGAAGGCACAGGGATGCAAGACATTCTTCTCACCTGTTCTCTGAGAGAGTATAGCTCCAACGGCACAGTCTGAAGCATCCACCTCTATTATGAAGGCAAGCTCGGGGTTGGGATGTACTAGGATAGGTGCAGTGGTAAATTTATCTTTTAGACGGGAAAATGCTTCCTGGGCTTGGGGAGTCCAGGAAAACCTAGACTCTTTCCGGGTAAGTTGAGTGATAGGTGACACTACCTCAGAGAAATTTCTAATGAAACGTCTATAGAAGTTGGCAAACCCGATGAAGCGCTGTACCTCCTTCACATTTCTAGGACTTGGCCAATCCTTGATGGCTTGGGTTTTGCTTCCATCCATACTAATTCCTTGTGTAGACAGTACATACCCCAGAAATTGAATTTCGGTCCTATGGAATTCACACTTTCAAGTTTGATGTAAAGATGATTTTGTCTTAGACGTTCCAAGACCATTCTCACATGTCCATGATGTTCCTCTGTGGAGTTAGAAAAAATTAGAATATCATCCAAATAAATTACCACGAATGTATCTAGGAGATCCCTGAAGATGTCATTCACCAAGTGTTGGAAAGTGGCTGGGGCGGTACTCAGACCAAAAGGCATAACTAGATATTCAAAGTGTCCATAGCGTGACCTGAATGCAGTCTTCCATTCATCCCCAGGTCTAATACGGACTAAGTTATAGGCCCTACGAAGATCTAGTTTAGAAAAAATTTTGGCATGTCGCACTCTCTCCAATAACTCAGGGATTAAAGGCAATGGATAACGGTTTCTAATAGTAACCTTATTGAGTTCCCTATAGTCTACGCATGGTCTCAGAGATCCATCTTTCTTCTTTACAAAGAAGATGGGTGCACCTGCAGGAGATGAAGAGGGGCGTATGAAGCCCTTGGCTAGATTTTCATCTATGTAATCCTTTAAAGCCTTTAGCTCGGGCCCCGCCAGGGGGTAGATCTTACCAAAAGGTATCTCTGCTCCAGGCAATAATTCAATTGGACAATCATATGGACGGTGAGGAGGAAGCTGGTCAGCGTTCTTCTTGTCACATAAATCCACATAGTCCTGGTATACAGCTGGTAGTTCAGGGACTGACATGATTCCTTTAGGAACAGAGCAAGCTGAAACTTTTGGACTCATCTGTTTCTCTGGAAAGTGTAATTCCTTGGTCTCCCAGTTAATGGTAGGATTCTGAGCCTGCAGCCATGGTAGCCCTAGAATAATGGGAAAGTGGGGAGAAGAGATAAGCATAAAGGACAGTTTCTCTTGATGATCTTTACCCATAAGAACCCTCAAAGGCTCTGTTTCCTGATCCACTGGTCCAGAGGTCAGCAGGGAGCCATCCACAGTTTCCATCTGTACTGGAGTAGCCTTCTTCACTGAACGTATTCCCTGTTTCAGAGCAAAGGAGACATCCATAAAATTTCCACTTGCCCCTGAGTCGATCATAGCAGAGCTAGACACCCAAGCTGAGTCAACCCAGAGTTTGATGGAAAGAAAGCAATGAGAATTGTTTTTTCTTACAACTCAGCTGGGACACCGCTGAGGAAACTTGAAAAATGGCAGCGTTTACACAGTCAACGTCCTCAGAGGTAACGGAGTTTAAGTCCGAGAAATCAAGATCTGTTGCTGCAGATCTCTCTGGAGCCAGAGGCTCGGACCTGACAGATCCCCTCTCGCAACACTCACAATGAATGAGTGCTGCAGTAGTCTTACGAGAACGGCTGGGGCAGTTTATAATGAAGTGCCCTGACTTACCACAATAGAAACATAGATTCTCCTTAAAACGATGTTCCTTGCGTGCATCACTAACCCGTCGTTGTAAAGAGTCTACCTGCATGGGTTCAGGTTCAGGTTCCCGTGTAATCCTACTCAAAGGTTCCTTAGCTGGAGAGGAAGGTAGGAAAAGGTTAGTACGATTGCTTTCGAACCATCTCTCTTGCCTGCGTTCAGTCAGACGAGTATCAATACGGATGCAGTAGTTAATAAAGTCACCTAACGCAGTGGGAGGGTCGGCACGAGCAAGTTCATCCTTAATCAGTGGAGATAACCCCTTTCGAAAAATAGATTTTTTGGCGGAACTGTCCCAGGTGGTATCAAGGGCCCATCTCCTGAAATCCAAGGCATATTCAGCTACCGAGTGCTTACCTTGGCGCAAAGCTAACATGGCTGCTTCAGCTGTTGCACCTCGATTGGGGTCATCAAATACCTGCCCCATGGCTGAAATAAAATCATCAAGGTGATTCAAACAATCATCCTCAGTCTCAATCAGAGGGTTTGCCCACATTAAAGCCTTGTTGGTAAGCAACATAATTATAGTAAGCACCTTAGATCGTTCAGTGGGAAATTGTGAAGCATGTGCAGAAAAAAAAAGATTGCATTGATTAATAAATCCCCTGAATTTCTCACGTTCACCGCCAAAACGAAAAGGGGGCAACTTGGGAATCCCAGCACTCGGGGCTACGGCAGGAGCCTGGACTCGCCCCTCTAGAACCTCAATCCTGGCTCGCAAATCCTGGGTAGTCTGTCCAACCACTTGCAAATTGTGATTATTGAGGTCCTGTAGATTTGTAAAACGGGTCTTATATTCTGCAAATCTGCAAGGATATTATCAGTCACTCCGCAAAGTTCCTTTATGCGGGCCTCCATTTTCCAGATCTTTTAAGACAGGATTACTGGAAGAAGAGGAGAGAAAAAAAAAACAATAGTGTTCACCTGTGGCAACACTGCAGAGAGAAAAAAAATTAAGGGAACTGCTCACCTGGAATGGTTGTGAGGAGTCACAACCACTATCATCACGGAAAGTTTCAACCAGACATCTGATATCCAGAGCTACAGCAGACAAAAAAGAGAAAAGAAAGGAAAAAAAACAAACAATAGTGTTTACCTGTGGTAACACTGCAAAAAGAAAAAACTTAAGGGAATTGCTCACCTGGAATGGTTGTGAGAAGTCACAACCACTGTCATCACAGAAAGTACAACCGGACGTCTGATATCCACAGTACAGCAGACACAGCCTTCCAGACCCAGCAGACACTAACGTTTTGGCTTCAGAATCTTGTAATGTATGTAGTACAGTTCATATAGCGTCTTGTGCTTGGGTGCGATGAAAACACAGGAGTCACAGGTTTGATATAGAAAAGTCCTGTATTACTTCATACAAGTTGGCAGAAATAGTCACACAGTTTTCAGACACAGAAACAGGAGACACAGCAGGCCAGAGTAATCCAAGCTCAGCAATCACTCTCCAATACAGATTCAGGATCTTCTTCTCTGTTACCGTAAGTCCATGCAAACGTGGGTCTTTCAAAGAGCAGGGTTCAGAGTCCACAAGTGCTTCAGAGTTCCTCAGTAGGAATAGCTGGAGTACAAGGTCCAAGGCTTACAGGAGTCAAGTCACAGGTTCACTGCAGGCTAGATTCTGAAGCACTGATTGCTCAGCTGTGGTTGCTTAAGAAGCAAAGGAGAGAATCAGGGCGGGAACATGCAAGCTGGAAACTCCATTTTGACTGAGGGCAAGATAGCTGCAGCAAGACAGAAAGTAAAATGGCTGACGAACAAACTGAGTTTCAGGAATATATACATAGAACCTTACATCCGTGGGCGCCCAGGTCTTTTTGCATTGATGAGTTCACCAGTGCTTTCTTTCTTTCTCAGGATGTACCAAACTGTAGATTTTGCCACTCCTAATGATGCAGCAATTTCTCGGATGGGTTTTTTATGTTTTTGCAGCTTAAGGATGGCTTGTTTCACCTGCATGGAGAACTCCTTTGACCGCATGTTTCCTTCACAGCAAAACCTTCCAAATGCAAACACCACACCTCAAATCAACTCCAGCCCTTTTATCTGCTTAATTGAGAATGACATAACGAAGAGATTGCCCACACCTGTCCATGAAATAGCCTTGGAGTCAATTGTCCAATTACTTTTGGTCCCTTTAAAAACAGGGTGGCACATGTTAAGGAGCTGAAACTCCTAAACCCTTCATCCAATTTTAATGTTGGTACCCTCAAATGAAAGCTGAAAGTCTGAACTTCATCTGCATCTGAATTGTTTTGTTTAAAATTCATTGTGGTAACCAAAAACCAAAATTACATAAATGTTGTCTCTGTCCAAATATATATGGACCTAACTGTATATATCATAGAGTAACAGGTCAGTTAAGATATATATATAGTGAATGACATATACTGTAGGTGCTAAGTGCATGAATGGAAGACTATTCAAAAATTTGAAAAAAACAAATAAAACCTCGAACTTGTGGTCAAAAAGGAAAATACCAGGACTGATAAATGTTTCAATAAAATTACTTTTATTAAACGACAATAGTCATTGGAAGCACTACATCAAAAAATGTGCGCGTACTTGGAATATAAAATCAATTACTCATAAAATAATTAAAACATACAATGACCAAAAAGGACGGCGGACCAAAAAAGAGGAGTAAAAAAATTAATAAACACATCAAGTTACAGTCACATAAATAAGGCCCCAAATGAACTAAAAAATGGTGGGGGGGAGGAAGAGGACAGTGTCATAAATTGTTGTCAGATAAAAACATAAGGGAATGTATTAATAAAATGGGATATGAAGTGTCAAGATGATTATGGTTATCAGATATCAATATTGCCAATGCTATTTGCACAAAAAAAACATAAAAAATATTATATACATATAACCATAAAAAAACAAATGTTGGAAAGCACTGGAGTATATTCTTATGCACTATAAACAGGTACAAAGGAATATAAATGAATAAGTGTAGCGGGCATGTGCCAAAAAAGTAACCCTGCAGTAGTGCATAAACAAGGAATCAATGGTAAGTACAAATAGCAGTGCTAACGCACTATAGGTGCATTTGTGAATAAATTGATTGTGTGCAATACTAGTAGTGCAGGGGCAATAAAGAGGCCTATACCTTTAAGGTCCGCCGGTTCAAGTACAGAGCGGACCCGTCTGGGGATCCATTTGTCATTTTCTTCTGCTTTTCACCCGCAGTCTAATGGGCAGACTGAATCTAGATAATCTGATAACCAGAATCTAGAGACGTATCTCAGGTGATTTGTTTCCGAAAATCAGGAGTACTTGGTTGCATATTTAACGTTAGCTGAATTCATTGTAAATAATCATTGTCAGGAATCGTCCGATAAGTCCCCGTTTTTCTGGACATCTGGGTTCAATCCTCTGTTTAGTTCTTTTAATGGTAATCGCCCTTCTAGACTACTGGAGGAAGAATGGTTTTCATCTTCTATTTCTACCATATGGCAGGGGGTTACGAATAATTTGAGGAAGATGGGATCCAAATATAAGAGTGTGGCTGATTGGAGACATTTGGTGGGTCTGGACCTGTGTGTTGGTGACTTGGTGTAGCTGTCCTCTAGGAACATTAAGCTAAAGGTTCCGTCTTGGAAACCGGGTCCCAGGTTTATTGGTCCTTATAAGATCATAGCCATCGTCAATCCCGTAACGTTTCGCCTTGCCTTACCGCCTACCTTTAGGATCTGTAATGCATTTCATGGTTCTCTCCTCAAAAAATACATTGCTTGTTCTGTACCATCACCTCTGCCACCATCTCCCGTCATTGTCGATGAGTTTCAGATTGCGAAGATGTTGGACTCCAGCCTTGTTCGCTGGTTGCTTCAGTATGTGGTACATTGGAGGGGGTATGGTCCTCAGGAGAGTATGTGGGTACTAGTGTGGCGCCCTGAGGGTCCAGTCGCCACAGAGATGTTGCATCGCACCCAGCGGTGTGACACCTGACTCTCAGGTAAGGAGGAAGCACCACATTGACTCCATCACCGCATCCACACACATCATGCCAGTGCTGAGCTTCAGGCTGGTTAGTAAAGGGTGTAGAGTTGGGTGGGTGGAGTCAGTTGCAGCATGAGGCTGCAGCATGTTAGATTAGAGTTCAGTTTGGAGACAGGCAGGCAGTGTGTGGGTACTGCCTGACCTGCAGCTCTTCTGAGTTTACCTCAGAGAGCCTTGCTGAAGAGAGCGAAGGGGTCCAGGGCAGAGACAGCAATTGAAGCTGTGCCCCCATCCTGAAAAAGGAAGGACCAGGCAAACATCGGGGAACGGTCCCTAGACTAGTGGGAAAGTTCAGCTCCATTAGTAAAACCGTAGGCATTGGTCACTTCAAGTGGCATTGCCGTAGCCACCATAATCTCACCAGGAGGCAGCCTAGTGGTCAAGTATGTGCAGACATCGGATGGTGATCTTTTACCTCAGAGAAATTCAGAAGAGGTCAAGGGACAAAGACATCGGGTCGTGCTCTGTGATCTGAAAGGGCCTAATACTGCCTTGTCTGAGGGCTCTGTGGTGGCGTAGTGCAAGGAAGAAGGGAGAGTAGCACTGATTGAGAAAGGCCGGAAAGGAACATAAAGGGAGTCTTTGGAAGTGTGACCAATCTATCCGAGGGTTGCTGGACTACTCACTGGAAGGACACAGTACCCGGCTGGTATCTGTATCGATCCGACAGACTGTGAGTAAAACCTTGAAACTGCAACAGAACTGTTTCCCTGATTCTTCCAGCGTCGCACACTCCACTCTGCTACATCTCTCCTGCACCATTGTTTTCCCTTACATCTACCTGCCCTGGAAGGATACAGTCTTACCTGTAGAAGACTTATCATCTAGCTGCACAACACCATCCCTTCCAGAGGACCTGCACAGCAGCGCTGGTCACCCTGACCAGGTACTACAGGTGGCGTCACGACAAACTACTCGAACATTTTATCCCCTGTAAATATCCCACATTTCAGTGAGCCCCAGGGCCACGGACCGAGACGTGTGCTGCCCGTGACATCCCCCATAGAAGTCGACGGGCTCGGTGCCGAGTACCCCACGGACTTGGCGGGTGGCTCACTAGCATCTGATGTTCATGCTAGACTGGTCTGGGCTTTTCACATGGCACACCCTGATAAGCCTGGTCCTGAGGTTCTAGAGGTCCCTTGTAGAAGAGTGGGTATTGTCACGGGGTTACCGCGACAATGTGGAGTCAGAAGATCACAGCGTCTGATTGCTCCTACTCCAGCGCTAAGAAGAAGCACTTCTTCATTTTAAATGTGTTTATTTCTTCTGGCAGAACAGGGATTAATCGGCCATGTTGGAAATCCCTGTGCTCACAGCTGTGCTCGGTTAGCCACTCCTTTTCCCCTTATACTCTGGGCTCTGTTACTAATCCTTGCCAGAGCTAGCATTCGCTGCATGGCTAATGGTGGGAGAGGAGTACATAAGAGAAGAGTTGAAGGAGTTAGCGACTGCTGTTTGGTTTGTATGCATGGTAATTTTTTATCCTCTGTTTTGGTTTACTCCCCTACCTTCACACCCCGATGCATTCATGTTTTACATGTGAGTGAATATTTTGTATGTTTGGAGTTTTCTGTTAACCTTTCTCTGCGTTGCCTTGTTTGTCGGGTTGGTGTACGACGGTGCACAGTAGCGCCCCTTCTTACTTGGGTGGGGAAGAGAATAGACAAAGGGCTAACTTAGCAGAAAGAGCAAGGGCGGAGGCCCCGGAATCTTCACCATCTGAAGCATACCAGGGAGCAGGGTGAGCTAGGGCGCCCCCTAGTGTTAGAGACAGGGAAGGAGCCCCTGTTCCTGTGTTACCCGATAGTGGTGTTGTGACACTCTCTAGTCTGTTCAGGGGCACAGGCGTCTCTCTCCGTTTTTCCTGCTGTACACTGCACATCTTCCTTTTCAGGTGAGGTGTCAACCTAAGCTCTCTATAAATTGTATAAAGTGATGGTTAGTCATAAACTCCAGGGATAATACTTCACACAGGTACAATCCCCCTCATTTTTGTACACTGTCTCTCTATTGGCCTTTCTTACCAGATTTAAGTCTGGAGAATACACCTTGATGTTCATAAGTTGTACATCAGAACATCAGAAAGTGCTCACAATGGATCAAATTATGCATTGCTTCAGAATGTGACTAGAAAGCATCATATAGTATAGACAGATGTGCTGTAGGCTGTAATTAATGGTGTAACTTTAATGACCGTTTGTGTAGCCGGCACCTAAGTGAATTACTTATAAAACTTTCATTGGTATTTAATATTATGCATACAATAATATTCAGTTTGAGATGCAACTCTGGTGACGAGAAGGTTATATAACAAAAAATGTATCAGAGAGAAAGGGCTCCAAGAAAGATTTATTGAATCAATATGCACAAACCTGTTTACAGTTTCTCACAACATCCATCAGAAAACTGAGTGCAGCTCTGAAGCAAAATGCAGTATGTAACTCAGGATCAGTAGAGGATCAGTGATGTAATGTATGTACACAGTGATTACACCAGTAGAATAGTGAGTGCAGCTCTGGAGTGTAATACAGGATGTAACTCAGGATCAGTAATGTAATGTATGTACACAGTGACTGCACCAGCAGAATAGTGAGTGCAGCTCTGGAGAATAATACAGGATGTAACTCAGGATCAGTAATGTAATGTATGTACACAGTGACTGCACCAGCAGAATAGTGAGTGCAGCTCTGGAGTATAATACAGGATGTAACTCAGTGTCAGTACAGGATCAGTAATGAAATGTATGTACACAGTGACTGCAGCAGCAGAATAGTGAGTGCAGCTCTGGAGTATAATACAGGATGTAACTCAGGATCAGTAATGTAATGTATGTACACAGTGACTGCACCAGCAGAATAGTGAGTGCAGCTCTGGAGTATAATACAGGATGTAACTCAGTGTCAGTACAGGATCAGTAATGAAATGTATGTACACAGTGACTGCACCAGCAGAATAGTGAGTGCAGCTCTGGAGTATAATACAGGATGTAACTCAGTGTCAGTACAGGATCAGTAATGAAATGTATGTACACAGTGAAATGTATGTACACCAGCAGAATAGTGAGTGCAGCTCTGGAGTATAATCCAGGATCTAACTCAGGATCTGTACAGGCTACGTGATATATACACAGTGGGTCCACCTAAAAACTGCAGTGAATTTACAAAGGAAGTCATTTATTTATGAAGTTGTAGTTCCCCAAACTGTCTATTGGAAAGAAAAAAACATGATTGTGCCAAAACCAGGACACACTACCTGTCTTTTTGTATGACTTCTGTGATATTTGTTGTACTATAGAATATAATACAGCTGGGTTGTGGCATACGTTACGTTCAGGACACTTTCTTACTTTCATTGCTCCATCAAGTCATTTGAAGTTAATGTAATCAATTAATGAACGACACCATTGGTTTAACATATTGTGTACTGGAAAACGGGAAAAAAATTCCAAGTGCGCTGAAATTGCAAAAAAAGTGCAATTCCACAATTGTTTTTATTTTTTTTTTACCATGTTCACTAAATGCTAAACCTGACCTGCCATTATGATTCTCCAGGTCATTATGAGTTCACAGACACCAAACATGTATAGGTTCTTTTCTATTTAAGTGGTAAAAAAATCCAAAATTTGTTAAATAAGGAGCCATTTTCCGAGACCTGTAGCGTCTCCATTTTTCCTGATCTGGGGATTGGTGAGGGATTATTTTTTGAGAGCTAAGCTGACCTTTTTATTGATATTATTTTGGTGTAGATACGATCTTTTGAGCACTCGTTATTGCATTTTATTGCACTGTAGTGGCGACCAAAAAAACATAATTCTGGCATTTTGAATTTTTTTCACGTTACAACGTTTAGCGATCGGGTTAATTCTTTTTTTATATTGATAGATCGGGCGATTCTCAACACGGCGATATCAAATGTGTACATTGGATTTTTTTATTGATTTATTTTGAATGGGGTGAAAGGGGAGTGATTTGAACTTGTATATTTTTTTATTTTTTTAATATTTTTAAAAACATTTTTTTTTACTTTTTGCATGCTTCAATAGTCTTTATGGGAGACTAGAAGCTGCAATACTTTGATTGCCTCTGCTACACACAGTCGATGATCAGATTGCTTGTGTGTAGCAGAAATGCTCACTTGGTAAGAGCGCGACCACGGGGCGGCACTGGTAATGGCAACCATAGAGGTCTGCTGCAGATCTCTGGTTGTTATGCTGACCCATCGGTGACCCGCGATCATGTGACGGGGCCACCGATGGGCAGGATTAGTGACGCACTTCCTGTAAGTGCAAGTTAAATATGCCTGTGTCAGAGATTGACAGCGGCATTTAACTAGTTAACGATCCACCAGTGGCTGTTGTGGGCACATGTCAACTGTATAGATCAGCTGTCATGTGCCCAGAAAGGTACGGGCTCAGCGCCGAAGCCCGCACCAAACGGGGAGTCCGACATGTGTGTACTATTACGCCACATGTTGGAAAGGGGTTAAGGGTGCACATTCAGGCCAATGTCTCATGACAGTAGATTTTCTTTTCCAAGAGAATCAGGTCAGTTATGTAAATGACACTGTGATCAAACTCTGATCAGATTTTGATGAGTGTCAGCTTTGTGATCTGATTCTCTCGGATTAGAGAATCATAGCACACTGTCAGGAGATGACAGAGAACAAAAATTCTCCATTCTGTGAGTCAGTGGAAATCGGACTACACTTGGATGCAGTCTGATGGTTTCCACGCACTCATAGAATTGAATAGGTGCATGCCATCAAATTTGCACAGCAAATCGCATCATGCTGCAATTTCTTTCACTGACAGACTCTGTCAGCAAAAAAAATCAGGAATCAGCACTGCCCAATTGAATAACATTGGTCCGAGTTCAATAAAACATCGGACAACACTCGTCAGATGCATACGCTTGTGTGAACGAGCCTTCAAAGTGAGCCTCATCTTCGATCTTTGTTTGGAATGAATATCAGTCACAAGTAAGTCATATGTGAACAAAACTCGTCCTCATCTAATAATATTTGGGGACTTAACTCAGTTTTCAGCTCCCCAAAAGTCATGCACTCGCTACTTTGTCCAATGCTAGTCGTGGTCCATCAATATCAGGATTGTGACCGCTGGAGGTAATAAGTGTGTAGCCCAGCTACGCAGGCACACATAAAATCCAGGAGAATGCACAGGAAGGTAACCACAAAAGCTTGCTATTCATGCACTTCACTTACAATTTCAGACACACCCACTAGGGGTATAGGAGGTGGTGACACGTAGCAGAGTCAGTCTGTTTCCTGTCTGAGAAGAGCTCAGATCAGATAGTTTCCTGTCTTCAGACAGTGCAGTTCTGTGCCAGTTCAGTCTGGACTAGGAGAGAGGACTGAATCCTCGCAGAGCTAGCTTAGCTCACCTGACAAAGAAGTGGAGGCTAGTACGGGTGAAGTGCATCATCCTAGCCTAGTCAGAGCTAGCTGAAACAAGGAGGAAACTGAGAGCTGCTCAGCGAGCTTGGAAGAAAGCTGACTATTTCCATCGAAAGCTACAAGTGCTTATGCAAAGAGCAGAAGCAGGGCGAAGGGCGCAGTGGAGAAGTTAGAGAAGTGCTACAGGTATTGGATTACCTGCACTAAATTGCCGGACACCGGGGTCCGAAGCGTTGCTACAGTTTCAGGCTTAGTAACAAGAACACCGGAGGCATCTGGACTACAGGTCGCAGAGAGCAGCCCTAAGTGTCAATACGTAACCGGAGACAGGGAAAACAGGAGTCTAGCCTGATCAGCAAATATAGACTTAGTTTTCACCACTTAGAAGTTTCCACCACAACCTTTGGCCGGGCAGTATAGCTATTGAGAAAGCTGGAGATTCAGAGTTAACTTCGCTTCAGGCAAGTTGGACTCACCTACATTCGAAGTAAAGGAGGCCTCTAACCTGCTCAGCGGTTACACGAATGTGCATTCTCCACCCCGACCAGCTCCCCGGGATCTGCTTGAACCATCTACCAGTAAAAGGTATGAAAAGAAGCTGCATTGTGTGCGACTGAATTATTATCTACACCCTGCATCATCTTCACCATAGACTTCCAGGGACCCGTCTCACCTGTGGGAGACTTACCACCAAGCTGCCCCATAACATCCCCTGTGAAAGTCCTTATAGCAGCGCTGGTTCAATTAACCAGATACCACAGGTGGCGTCACGAACTACCCTTCCTAATAATCCCCTGTAAATATTCCCCCCCATTGTATGAGCGCCCAGGGCCACGGACCGAGTCCCGCTGCCAGTGACAACTCCCATAGACTTTCATGGGCTCGGTGCCGAGTACCCCATTGCCCTGGTACTAAGTGAGACTCAAATCTCTGGCGTCACGAACAGGATACGAAAGCTTGCAATTGTGAGTCCTGTGTGTCTATTGAACTGTTTGCTGTGTTTGGTGCCATTTTCCGCCATTTTGGCCGCCATATTCGCGCCCTCAGGCCCTGGTGAAGAAGGGGGGCGTACCTAAAACAACGCGCAGTTTTCTGGACACGCCCCCAACCTGCATCCCAATCTGCATCGCGAGCCGCATCGCAAACTGCATCGCAATCTGCATCGCAAAGCCTCATCTCAAACTGCATCACAATCTGCATCACAATCTGCATCGCAAACTGCATCACAATCTGCATTGCAATCCACATCGCAAACTGCATCACAATCTGCATTGCAATCCGCATCGCAAACTGCATCCCAAGATACTGCGGCATCATCAGAGCGCCAGCGACAAAGGTCCTGTCTCCACCGCTGCAGCCTGTGAAAGAGGTAGGCTCAGATTAACCAAGGGGGCATCAATATGTCGCAACAACCGGCAGACGGAGCGGCCCCAGCCGGTGGCCCCAATAGCCCACCGCTTGGCGTCGTACCGCAGGATGGGGGTGCAGGCCCCTCACCTGGCCCGGTGGTCCCGCTAATGCCGCTAACCCTCCCATACATGCCTGGAGCGAAGTGGCTCCCCCAGTACAGCGGCGAGCCAGGCACCCTGCCAGGATTTAAACGGAAAATATGTAGTATTTTGGATATGTATTCAATGACTGAAAAGCAAAAAGCTGCTGTGGTAATAGGACAGTTAGCTGGTGCGGCTGAGAGAGAAGTAGAGACTTGGCCCATTGCAGACCAGGAGTCGGTACCTGCGATACTCTTAAAGCTACAGGCCATCTTCGAGGACCGCACAGAAACGGATCTCCGGATGGCATTTTATCAGTGCTTCCAGGGACCGGGTGACAGTATTAGGGACTACGCCTGCCGACTACAGGGGGCCCTGCGAGCTCTCAAACAGGCTAACCCCACAAGTCCCATTGATGAGAGCCAAATGTTAAAAGAGCAATTCGTGCGAGGACTGAGGTCTCCAGAGGAAGGCAGGACTGTAAACTGGTGGTCCTTGGATCATCCAGATGCCACTTTTGATGCTCTAAAGGACATGGCAATAAAGGGACTGCGACCCCTGGAAAAGCCTGAGGTGGCAAATCAGTATCACCCGGGTGAAGCCACTCTTAAGCCGGCAGTACCCACCTTTTCTCCGCAGGTGGCAGAAGCTAAAACGCAGGTGGCGCCCCCTAGTGAATTGGAATGTCTACGCTCAGAAGTGCGCCAGCTGACTAAGAACTTGGCCACTGTAATGGATGCCCTGCAACTGCGGAAAGAGGAAGGAGGAAAGATCCTACTAGCCGACTGTCCGGAGGATGTCCCTTGGATGAAGCGGAGGAAATGGAGGATGTCGCCACACCGGAGGAGGACCACGCCACCCCCAGGAGCGACTCCGGAGCAACACCATCCTCGCCGGGAGATCGTCTGCTACCGCTGCAACCAAAAAGGTCATATGGCTCAGCAATGTCCTTTAAACGAGCCGATCCTGGGTCAGAGGGCCAACACCCAGGAGTAGATTCATCAGGCCCCTTGGACTGGAACCGCAGGTTCGTGGGTGGACGGCCCTACCTGTCCATGATTCTGGACGGGATTGCAATCCCTGCACTGCTGGACACGGGATCTCAGGTGACCATCATACCTGACGTCCTTTACAATAAATTTTGGTCCATGGACAGTCTCCAGCCCCCGAGCCCTGACTTGACAGTGTACGCTACCAATGGTCTCCCTGTTGAAGTAATTGGAGCCAAAAACGTAAATGTAAAAGTGGGCAGAGTGGAGCTGAAGGATCAGGGACTCCTAGTAGTCAGGACTGTAAATGAGGAAAATGGTCTAAATGTGATACTAGGTACTAACATTATCAGTAACTGTCTGGGAGAAGTTGTGTTTTTGCTCCAACAGCTCGCTGAAGTTGCCAAGCCAAAGCAGAAGGGAGTGATCCAGAGGGAGATCCGGGCCCTGATGTGCCAGCAGCAAGCGAAGCTTACAGATGGTGAAATCGGTAATGTACGGGTCACAGACTCGAACCCCATTGTAATACCCCCAATGAGTGAAATGTTAATATGGTGTAGAGCAGCCATAGGTCTGAGGGGACAGAACTACCAAGCAGTAGTAGAACCCCATCGCTCAGAACACAGACCTACACTCATGATTGCTAGAGGGGTAGTGGAAATAGTAAATGGGAGAGTACCAGTACGACTTCTCAACTGGGGGGACGATGAAGTAAATTTGCCACGTTATGCTACAATTGCTAAATTACATGCCGTAGATAACAATTCTATCCTCACAACCGAGTCCTTAGCCTCCCGCCAACCAGCGGAGGATAATGATCCGGCAAACCCGGTAGCGGACTGGTGTCAGCAGCTTCATATAGGGACAGACACCACTTCCGTCCACCAGAAACAGGGGGTACTACGGGTGGTACAAGAGTACGCACAAGTGTTTAGCAAACACCCACTTGACTTTGGGGCAATTAAGGGAGTACAGCATCATATCTCTACAGGCAGTCATCCTCCCATCAAAGAGCGGTACAGGCCTATACCTCCAGCCCACTATCAGAAAGCTAAGGAAATGCTGCATGACATGAAGAAAGCCGGGGTGATAAGGGATAGTTGTAGCCCCTGGGCAGCACCTCTAGTTCTAGTTAAGAAAAAGGATGGTAGCATGCGAATGTGTGTAGATTATAGGCAAGTAAATCGTATAACACATAAAGATGCATACCCATTACCACGCATAGAGGAATCCTTAGCTGCTCTGAAAACGGCTAACTACTTTTCTACCCTCGACCTTACTAGTGGGTACTGGCAAGTGGCTGTGGCTGAGGAGGATCGGGAGAAAACTGCTTTCACCACCCCAATGGGACTCTGCGAGTTTGACAGAATGCCGTTTGGCCTCAGCAGTGCCCCAGGAACATTCCAGAGAGTGATGGAGAGCTGCCTGGGACATCTCAACTTCGAAACTGTGCTGCTGTACCTGGACGACGTGATTGTCTACTCCAAGACATATGAAGATCATCTGAAGCACCTGGCAGAGGTATTCGAGTCATTGTCCAAGTATGGGATGAAACTGAAGCCCTCTAAATGCCATCTGCTCAAACAGAAGGTACAGTACTTGGGACATATTGTCAGTTCCGAAGGAGTAGCGCCGGACCCCGAGAAGGTCACAGCTATTCAGAAATGGCCAGAGCCGAAGAACCTGAAGGAGGTGCGTCAGTTCCTGGGATTAACAGGTTACTACAGGAGGTTCGTGAAAGATTACACTAAGAAGGCGGCGCCTTTACAGGACCTCCTGGTCGGACAACCTCTCAAGAGCCGAAACCCTCCATTCAATTGGGGAAAAGAACAAGCTGAGGCATTCAAAGAGATGAAAGAGATCCTGACAGGTGATGAAATCTTAGCCTACCCAGATTACAGCCAACCGTTCCTGCTGTACACCGATGCCAGTAACGAAGGATTAGGAGCGGTCCTCAGTCAGAAGCAGAATGGCCAAGAAAAAGTCATCGCATATGCCAGCAGAAAACTCAGGCCAACTGAGAGAAACCCAGAAAACTATAGCAGCTTCAAACTGGAGTTCCTGGCGCTGGTCTGGGCCATTACCGAAAGATTTAAACATTACCTTGCCTCCAACAAGTTCACTGCGTACACAGACAACAACCCCTTGACGCATCTGGAAACAGCCAAGCTGGGAGCCATGGAGCAACGTTGGATGGCTCGGTTGTCAAATTATCAGTTTACCATCAAGTACAGAGCGGGCCGTAAAAATGCTAACGCGGACGCCTTGTCCAGAATGCCGCATGAATCCGACACGGAGGAAGAATCAGATGATCTGGAAGAAATCAAGCTACCTGCGTTCCACCGAAATGGGATGGTCCAAGAGCAACGAGTCTACAGAAAGCGGTGTGGTGAGATGTTGAACCCTTTACCTCATCATAGCTGGAAGGAGACTCAGGACAGCGATCCCGTGGTCAGCCGTATCAAGGAGTTGATAAGACAAGAAGGTTCCTCCTTGGAGAAAGACGCACCCATACCAGCAAAGCTCCTGTGGAATGAAAGAAGCCGGTTGTTCATATACCGAGAGAAGTTGTGCAGGAGATACGTCGACCCAAGGACCCATGAGATGGTTTGGCAGATAGTGGTTCCCAAAGCAGACATCCAAATTGTGTTGGAAGCTTACCACGATCAAGCAGGACACTTTGGCTGGAAAAAGCTGGAGACCCTGTTGAGGTGTCGGTTCTACTGGGTAGGGATGCGCAGCTCCATCGAGAAGTGGTGCCGGAACTGTGGACCCTGTGGTCTCAGACGAAAAGACTATCATAGTCAGAGAGCACCCCTGCAGCCTATCCGGACGACTCGTCCCTTGGAGATTGTGGCATTGGATCACGTCAAGTTGTCCCCAAGCAGGTCAGGATACTCATATGCCCTGACCATGGTGGATCACTATTCCAGGTTTCTGGTGGTCGCCCCTGTCAAAGATATGACAGCAGAGACAGCAGCAAGAACCTTCCAAGCAAGTTTCTGCAGACCACACGGATATCCAGAGCAGGTACTGACTGATCGAGGTCCAGCCTTCGAAGCTGAACTGTTTCAGGAATTCTGTCAATTGTATGGATGTAAAAAGATCAGAACAACACCATACCACCCTCAGACCAACGGCCTTTGTGAAAAGATGAATCACATTGTCATGGATTTACTGAAAACTGTACCCCTGGAGAAAGGAATCGGTGGCCAGACTTGTTACCTGACCTGGTTGACTTGTACAACCACATCCCAGTAAGTTCCACTAACTGCACTCCAGCTTACCTTATGAGAGCAAGACCTGGAAGACTGCCAATGGATTTGGAGCTGGGAGTAGTAGAACCAGAGGCTGATGACAGTGTTGAAGATTGGGACACAACTCGACAGGAACAGTACAAGAGAGTACAAGCCTGCGTAGAAGACAGTCTCAACAAAGTAAGAGAAAAGCAAGAGAAGAACTATAACAAAAATGCTCCCTCTAAGCCTTTAATGCCTGGAGAAATGGTGCTCAAAAGGAAAAGAAGAACACACAAGTTGGATGATCAGTGGGAACAGGAGCCTTACGTCGTGCAAAATTCCAATTTTGATAACAGAAAGGTCTGTACCATTAGTAAGGATGGAGGAAAAACGACGGCAACCGTGTCTAGAGATCATTTAAAGTTGTGTCCTGGCCCATTAAAGCTCCGTGAAGAAAACCCTGTTGTCAATCAAGAAGAGAATGCTGAAGCGGTCATACACACGGATTTGGGAGATTTACCTGCGGATTGGCCCAGATTGGGAGACGCTGTAATTATTCCTGTGCTGCAGTTTTATCAACCGCAAGAGGAGTCTCTACAACCGGTCATACCAATTGTGCCAGTTGAGCCAGTTCCAGAAGAACCTGTTCCGGCAGACCCTCAACCATCAGAACCCGAAGTAGCGGACCCGCAAGAAGCAGTACCACAAGAAGTGGAGTCCTCTGGTGAAGCTGGTGAAGCAGTACCGCCTCCTCCAGTCACTAGCATGCTTGCCAGGTCCCTAGAGAGGTGGAGTCGTGTCTATAGTTTGCCGTTACGCAGAACAGAAAGGTTAGAGACTACTATACCTGACACCACACCACGTAGGTCAGAACGAACAACTAAGGGAAGATTACCAATTCGCTATCAAGAGTAGTCCTAGTAAATTAGTCTAGCAAGACCCAGATAGGGTTTATTGCATCTGAAAAATTGTATAAAGTTTGAAAAAGTATTAATGTAATTATTTGAAATGTGTTTTAACCATGCCAATGGACTGCGAGGCTGTGGACTGTGCCAGCCCAAGAACTTGTCTTTGTAAATAGTTGCGCTACGGTGCATTATCTTGGTTTGACATGAAACCACTATTACTATCTACCTCTGAAGAAAAACCCGTATGGTGTGGCCTAGAGTGGGGTCTGCAGTCAGAAGTCCTGCAGCCCACCCAGGACCCACGTGGGAGGTTTTTGGTGCGGGTCCTCACAAGTAACTTGTATATATGAACACGTTTGATATCTTGATATTTTGATACTTTTGTATTCTTCATTGTACAAATTGTAACGTTCAAGAATTCGTACCTCCCGGATGGGAAGAGTTATAATGTTGTTGTTAATGCAAAACAAAATGTTCTTTTTGTCTTTTACAGCCCGGGAGTGCTGTGTTTTACCAAGGGGGATGTGTAGCCCAGCTACGCAGGCACACATAAAATCCAGGAGAATGCACAGGAAGGTAACCACAAAAGCTTGCTATTCATGCACTTCACTTACAATTTCAGACACACCCACTAGGGGTATAGGAGGTGGTGACACGTAGCAGAGTCAGTCTGTTTCCTGTCTGAGAAGAGCTCAGATCAGATAGTTTCCTGTCTTCAGACAGTGCAGTTCTGTGCCAGTTCAGTCTGGACTAGGAGAGAGGACTGAATCCTCGCAGAGCTAGCTTAGCTCACCTGACAAAGAAGTGGAGGCTAGTACGGGTGAAGTGCATCATCCTAGCCTAGTCAGAGCTACCCTTAATCAGTACCTCAGTAGAAGCTGAAACAAGGAGGAAACTGAGAGCTGCTCAGCGAGCTTGGAAGAAAGCTGACTATTTCCATCGAAAGCTACAAGTGCTTATGCAAAGAGCAGAAGCAGGGCGAAGGGCGCAGAGGAGAAGTTAGAGAAGGGCTACAGGTATTGGATTACCTGCACTAAATTGCCGGACACCGGGGTCCGAAGCGTTGCTACAGTTTCAGGCTTAGTAACAAGAACACCGGAGGCATCTGGACTACAGGTCGCAGAGAGCAGCCCTAAGTGTCAATACGTAACCGGAGACAGGGAAAACAGGAGTCTAGCCTGATCAGCAAATATAGACTTAGTTTTCACCACTTAGAAGTTTCCACCACAACGTTGGCCGGGCAGTATAGCTATTGAGAAAGCTGGAGATTCAGAGTTAACTTCGCTTCAGGCAAGTTGGACTCACCTACATTCGAAGTAAAGGAGGCCTCTAACCTGCTCAGCGGTTACCCGAATGTGCATTCTCCACCCCGACCAGCTCCCCGGGATCTGCTTGAACCATCTACCAGTAAAAGGTATGAAAAGAAGCTGCATTGTGTGCGACTGAATTATTATCTACACCCTGCATCATCTTCACCATAGACTTCCAGGGACCCGTCTCACCTGTGGGAGACTTACCACCAAGCTGCCCCATAACATCCCCTGTGAAAGTCCTTATAGCAGCGCTGGTTCAATTAACCAGATACCACAGGTGGCGTCACGAACTACCCTTCCTAATAATCCCCTGTAAATATTCCCCCCATTGTATGAGCGCCCAGGGCCACGGACCGAGTCCCACTGCCAGTGACAACTCCCATAGACTTTCATGGGCTCGGTGCCGAGTACCCCAATTGCCCTGGTACTAAGTGCGACTCATAAGCAGTAGACGATAATCTGGGCCCTTCATATTCCATCTAAGCAGTAGAAGCCAGACCAGTATAGAATTCCCATGCACCATTGATGAGTACGTGCTACTCAGCAAGGCCTCCCACGAGGTCCAAGAACTGCAGCAAATCCAAAGATTTCCGAGGCACCATAGAGACCTTTGTAAAAATCAAATCTTTATGCCAAAATATTTAAAACATGACAGCAGTCAGGAGAGAAAAATTTCTCAAGCCTAAAATACAATCACTGTATTTTAGGCTTAAGAAAGGCTATTTGGCCAAAATGTTGCTCTATTTTTATCTCCTCATTGCTGTGATTTTTTTAAGTGCCAGAAGAAGCAACAGCAGCATCAACGAGCACTGTTATAATTCACTGAGCTACCACCATGCTTCACTGTAGGCATCACTGAGCCACCACCATGCTTCACTGTACAGTAGACATCACTGAGCCACCACCATGCTTCACTGTAGGCATCACTCAGCCACCACCATGCTTCACTCCAGATATTACAAAGGCCCTAGCATGATTCACTGTAGAAATAGTAAGAAAGAAAATCATGGAAGGGAAATAAGTTTGCTTCGCCCTTACATGTGTGATATTGTTTTAATTGATATAGGCAGTATGAAAAATTAAGTTCTCACCTTTTGTGCAATGCAAGCAAGCATAGTAATGTGCAGACTGCTGCTGACTGGTCTGATTACAGCATCACTTCCTCTGAGCGCAAAAAGTCCAGGCTGAATATTGACAACAGGGAGCCAGAGCGTTCTTCTTTCATCATTGTATAGCTCCTGTCGTGGGCGGTGCGCACAGCAATTGTATTCGTTTCTGATAGATGCAAATACAATTGAGTGCAGGGAGGGAGTGATGGCCGGGGCACAGGCAGAGAGAGGGCTGAGTGGTATAAGTGACTGACATCGCTCACCTCCGTACTTACGTCCCGTCTCTCACTGTGCTGGATGTCTGCGGCCACAGCAAGATGTCGGGAGACCACAAACATTCAGCAATTTTTTTTTAAAGTGCGTACCCCTCAGGTAGACAGGAGGTGGCACCCTAGGCAGGTGCCTAGCTTGCCTACCCCTCGTCCTGGTCCTGTTTGGAGTGTATTCATTTTTGCATCAACTAATTTGTGTAAAACTGAAGATTTTGTGATGAATGTTATATTAATAACCTTACATTTTTATTATGGTTAAAAAATATTCTATGAAACTCAGTCTTGTCAAAATTTTGGAAATTGTTCATGTATTCAGTGAGATATTGATTAAAATCTTACTTTTCAAAGGGGGTGTAATGATTTATGCTTTGCGGTGGGGCCAGTGTATAGTATACATTATGCTCATCCGTATGTTCACAGTGCTCTGCAGCGTTGTGGACTCACAGAAAGAGCAGTCAGAGAGAACAGGCTTGTGTTCAGGCTATAAAGAAACTAGGCCTCGTTGCCATAGCAACCAGTCACAGCACAGCTTTCACTTTCCCTCAGCAGACATGGAAGCTGATCTGTGGGTGCCATGGGGAACCAGTCAGTGTTGGTCAGAGAGGCCTCCGCTGCACAGTGAGTCTTTCCTGTGACATTGTTCATTGTATATCATTTAATTTTGCTACTAATAAAATGTATGTGATTATAAATATTTCTGTTTAGGAGCCAGTGGTGCTGAGGTCAATTTTTGTGTATCGAAAAACACAAAACTATAAATTAGAGCCCATAAGAGGAAACTGGGGACCATTTCCATCTTATGCAGTCTGTGGGACACAATAACACCGGCCATGAGGAGGCACAGACTCCACCATCATTTACTTCAATTTCAGGGTAAATTATAGTAAATTTATCAGGTCAAGGATGGATGAAAAAGTGGAAAAACGTCGCCATTTTCTGCACAAGTATGGCTTCTGTAATAATATGTGTGTGGCCCAGCTATGTAAGGCACACATTATCCAGGAAAGTGCACAGGAAGGTAACCGCAACGCTTGATATCCATTCACTTCACTCACACTTTTAGACACACCCATCAGGGGTATAAAAGGGAGTGACACGTAGCAGAGTCAGATAGTTTCCTGTCTTCGGACAGATCAGTTCAGCCAGAGTTCAGTCAAGCTCCGGGTGTCATGGGTGTATCGCCACAAGGATCGTCGCGATTACACACTCTGACTTCTCACAGCTGAGTTGCTGTTTCTTTGTGTTTGGTAATGAGGGAGTTAATTTTACCTAGCTCTTTGCTAAGACTAGGTCCAGTCTCGCCCGGCTGCTTTTGATTATGTTCTAATTAGATTCCTTCATATACCTGCCAGTCTGCTTGTTAGATGCCGGTGAAAGCATTCATGTAGTCTAGCAGACTGGATCGGTTCTGAGAATACTTAAGCTAAGAGCTCCTTAGTTGTTTTTACTCTTATAGCTTATAGTTTATCTCTGAGACCTTAGGTGTTCCTACTGTGTGTGAGTGTTGTATGTAAGACTTTATTTACTTTATTTCTTGTCTTTCTTGTATGTCTTTCTGTTCATTAACCGTTACCTGTTCATTCCCTTTGGTGGTAATCAGGGTCCTTCTTAGGACTAGATTACAGTTGGCAGGGATTGATAGGAGACAGGGTTTACGCTGGTGGCCTGGACCTCTGTACCTTTAACAGTACCTCCAGGTAGAGGGATTAGTTAGGACCCCAGTTTAGGGTCAGCATAGACCCCGGTCACCCTCTAGCCGGAGACAGCGTATAACGGATTCCATATTGACCCACTGGACTTTCTGTCAGGTAATTCTATGTTATCATATATCTATGCGCATGTTATATTGTATGTTGCCCTTTTGATATAGATTACTGTCATCACATATATATATATCTGCTATACAGCGTGATATTTTCACCGGCCATACAAAAGAATCTCTCCAGCTGTCATGAATCCAGTAGCCCAGCTGGCCCGGCAGTTGCAGGGGTTGTCCATGGAGTTTGCAGACATTAAGTCCAAGGTTTTGTTCCCCCCGGAGCAAACCAGATCTGAACCTAAGGTTGCTCTCCCGGACAGGTTCACTGGTGGGCGGGACAAATTTTTTACTTTCCGGGAGGCATGTAAATTGTACTTTCGGCTGCGGCCTCGGTCATCTGGGAGTGAAGAGCAGAGGGTGGGAATTGTTATCTCGCTCTTACAAGGGGACCCTCAATCTTGGGCGTTCTCTATTCCTCCAGGCTCCCCAGATCTCCAGTCAGTGGATCGATTTTTTACTGCCCTGGGTCTGGTATATGATGATCCGGATCGTGTTTCCCTTGCTGAAACAAAGTTACGTAAAATACGGCAAGGAAATCGTCCAGCGGAGGAATATTCTTCTGAGTTCCGTAGATGGGCAACAGATACTCAGTGGAATGACCCAGCTCTTAGGAGCCAGTTTTGTCAAGGGTTGTCTGACAAATTAAAGGATGTGTTGGCTCAGTATGATTCTCCTCCATCACTGGAGGCTGCTATGGCCCTCGCTATTCGCATTGATAGACGAATTCGGGGAAGACGCGAGGTAACTCCGCCTCCCGTGATGACTCCACCTACTACTAAAGTCCCTTATACTGAGGTTCCCCTGGTCTGTTCTGAGGAACCCATGCAGTTGGGAGGGACATCTTTTTGTAGGAAGGAATTGGCGGTGCACCGCAAGACTAGAAGGTGTTTCTTTTGCGGGAGAGAGGGACATTTTGTTGGGGGTGTCCATCCCGGGCCTCTTTGAGCAAAGGAGTTAACCTGGGAATGTGTATTTCGTCCCCAAATCCCTCTCAGTTTCTCGTGCCTGCGGAGGTGGTGATTGGTACTAGAACTGAGAGGATTTCTGTTTTTCTTGATAGTGGGTCCGGGGCTAATCTGGTGGACGCTCGGTTTGCCCAGGTGCATGGTATGCAACTGAGTGTATTGGCCAAACTGGTCCCTATAGTCTCTATTGATTCTAGACCTCTCGGTCAAGGTAGCTTGGTACAAGCTGTTCATAACATAGATCTTCGAGTAGGGGCAAGACATAAAGAGCAATTGTCTTGTTATGTGTTGGAGGGTCTACCTACTCCTATTGTGTTGGGACTTCCTTGGTTGGCTAAACATAACCCAGTGATTGATTGGCAATCCGGAAAGATAAGCCAGTGGGGTGAATTTTGCAGGAATAACTGCATGAGCACGGTCATCGGTGCGGTTGTGCCTAGGACTTTGTCTCCTTTTCTGGAGGACTTTGGGGAGATGTTCTCAGAGGAGGGGTGTAAAGAGTTACCTCCTCATCGCGCATATGACTGCTCAATAAAGTTGCTTCCTGATGCCTTATCTCGTACTTTCCCAGGGGCCGGGAAGACGGATGATCCGGTTCCTATTCCTCAGGAGGGAGTTGTAGTGTCAGCTGTATGCTCTGAGCTTGAGGGGGAGGTATTGGGGGCTCAGGGGGACGCCCCGGTGGGACTTCCAGGGAGACTGATAGTTCCAGATCGGTTAAGACTGAAGGTTACGGGGAACCGTTACAAACGGATGGCTGATAGGGGGAGAGTTTCTGGTCTAGATCTGAAGGTGAACGATCTAGTTTGGTTGTCTACCAGGAATATAAAACTTAAAGTTTCCTCCTGGAGGTTGGGTCCCAGATTCATCGGGCCGTACAGGATCAGTTCCATAATTAATCCTGTGGCATTTCGTCTGGACCTCCCTCCTACATTTAAAATTCATAATGTGTTTCACAAGTCATTACTTAAAAAGTATGTGGCACCAGTCATACCGTCACCTCTACCTCCGCCTTCAGTGGTGGTCAATGATAACGTGGAATTTCATGGGTCGAAAATCATTGACTCACGTCTCAGTCGCCGATCCCTTCAGTACTTGGTTCATTGGAGGGGGTATGGTCCTGTGGAGAGGACGTGGGTCCCTGCATCTGATGTTAACGCAGATCGATTGGTTCGGACCTTTCACACAACTCACCCGGGCAGACCTGGCCCTGAGGGTCCGGAGTCCCCTCGTAGAGGGGGGGGTACTGTCATGGGTGTATCGCCACAAGGATCGTCGCGATTACACACTCTGACTTCTCACAGCTGAGTTGCTGTTTCTTTGTGTTTGGTAATGAGGGAGTTAATTTTACCTAGCTCTTTGCTAAGACTAGGTCCAGCCTCGCCCGGCTGCTTTT